>NDGM011178051.1:0-14381 GCA_002564305.1 Octomys mimax | reverse complement strand
TTTCTCTATTTCTCTTATTTTCCACATATCTGATTCTTCCTGGATCTTATTGTGAGCATCTGTATGCCGGATGACATTCCTAAGGAGGACCTTCCCCAGTGGAACGCAGGACATTCTTCAATCGTGCTCCGCAGCCTCGCGTGGTGGGGGTGGGGGAGGAAGCGAGGTTCTTATTTCTGATACTAGTAATTTGTATCCTCTTTTTTTTTAGGTAGAAGGTTATCAATTTATTTAACTTTTATAAAAACCTGGTTTTTTTTGTTGTTAATTGTCTATTGATTTCCTGTCTCCAATTTCATTTGTTTGTACTTAATATTTTTTCTTCTCTTCCTTTCTCAGTTTCTTATATGAAAAGCTATGATCATTGATCTTAAATCTTCTTTGTTTTTTAATATTTACAAAGAATGCTAGGAATTTTCCTCTCAACACTGCTTTTACTATGTCCTCCAAATTTTTTATGTTTTGTATTTTGTATTTATGTTTTGTATTTATTTCATTCAAAATATTTTTTTTTTTTTTTTAGATTTCTACTTTGACTTATTTAGGAATGTGCTATTGTAATGAACAAATGAGGGGGTTTTACAGCTATTTGTCTATTGATTTTTAGTTTAATGCCATTGTGCTCTAAGAACAGACATTGTGCAACTTCTAGTCTTTTAAATTTGTTATGCTTTGTTTTATGGTCCACAATATGGTCTGTCCTGGTGATTCTGTAATCTTGAGAATATGTATTCTGCTATTAATGAAATAATCTTTATATCTATTATAGACAGATGACTTACGGTGTTGTTGAATTTGTGTCCTTACTGATTTTCTGCCTGTCGGGTCTGTCTTTTGTAATAGAGTGGTAGCAAAGTCTCTAACTATTAACAGTGGATTAATCTATTTCTTCCTGAAAGTCTATCAATTTTTGCTTGGTGGTTTTGGCATTTTGTTCTTATGTCACACATTAAGTAGTATTATGTCCTCTTGGAGAACTGACTCCTTTGTTACTATGTAATGGTCTTATTTACCATATTTTCCCTCAAATAGGACTGGTATTATATTAATTTTTGATCCAAAAGATGCAGTAGGGCTTATTTTCAGGGAATGTTTCATTTTTCATGTACAACAATCATGTACAAAAATCTTTTATTCAAATATGGTTATGTCATCATCTCCTGGAATATCATCATGACCCTCCCAACCCCAATTTCTAGCCTGAATTTCTCATGACTCCATGTTCTGTAGAACCAGTGGCCTCAGTCTCTCATCCAGCAATGGAGCTCTCCTTAAATGAGTACTTCTTGTCCACATAGCCTGCTTATGGTGCATTGGCAGCACAGCAGCGATTTCACCCCAGTACTTCTTCACCCTTGCCACAACCTCTTGTAGGCGAGATTTCACAAAGTTTTTATTAAGTCAGGTGTTAATTGGAGACTTACAAGATCAGAGTGGCAATGAAAATGATGAAAACTCAGAAAGATGGTCCACGCAGAAGAACGAAAAATTGCAGGCACCAAAATTCAGACAGTGTTTATTTCATGTGAGTACATTATACATCCATATGGCACACGACATATTGAATGATAAACATTAATATTAAACTATTGCATCCATTCATTATTAAATTAATACATTATTAGTACCTTGTGTCTTATTCAGCAGTAGATTCTGATCATTCAGCAATAAATCTGAAATTCATCTGTTTATAATAGGCATTCATTTCTTGTTCAAAAGCACCCACTTGGGTATTTACAAATATTTAATTTTTCCTGCCCCTTAGCTCAGTTCTTTAAGTGGCTGCTTCAACAAAGCAGTCAGGCTCAGGTTGCTGAGGTTCAATCCCCACAACTCAAGCCAGCCAAACCTGTCCTGAAGGCATTCGGAGCAAAAAAACCCATTTAATTTATGTTACAATGTATATTATCATTTATTTAAACATTAATGTCAATATCATTAATAATTATGTATTAATATTATAATTCAGTAAATCCATCATGTATTGCAACAAATGTACAAAATGCGTTTGTCTGGCTAATGATCTTATTTTATTTTATTTTATTGGCTGATGATCTTAACTGGGGCTTGTTTTGGGGCAAGGCTTTCTATTATGAGCATCCTGAAAAATCATGGTAGGGCTTATTTTCTAGGCATTAGTTTTGAGGGAAATATGGTATCTCTGATTATTGTCCTTGCTTTAAAGTTTTCTCTCTCTGAAATTAATATAGATACTTCTATTTTATTTTAATTAGTATTAGCACAGTATATCTTTTTATGCTTACTCTCTTTTAATTTATATGTCTTTATATTTAAAGAGAGTTTCTTTTAGACAACATAGAATTGGATCTTGTTTTTTGGTACATTCTGACAACCAATATATTTTAACAGGTATATCTAGAACACTGATATTTAAAGTGATACTGATGTTCCATAGATGTTCTAATTGCTACCATTTTTGTCTTTCACTTTTTTCTATTTTTGTTGTTGTTATAATTGATCATTTTCTATTTCTTCTCCTTTCTCAGTCTATACCTTTCTAAAAACAATCTTTTTTTATTGGCACCTGCACACATAGCTCCTCCAAGTCCTCTTTCAAACAATATTGTACTGCTGTATGAGTGGTAGGAATGTTGTATCATAACAAAATATTCATAGTTCCTCCCATCTAGCCCTGTGTCATTGCTGCCTTAAGCACAATTATGTATTAACACAATCAAATACTACTGTGCTATTGTTATTTTTGAAAAATCTCTTCATTTAGATCAATTAGGAATAAAAATGGTAAGAGGTTTTATTTCACTCTCTTTTATTCTTTCTCCAACTTCTTCCTCTCTTTCTATAGACCCAAGTCTCTTACAAATATTATTTTCCTTCTTACCTTCTCTCTGGAGATATTTTAAGCATTTCTTGCAAGACAGTTCAATTGGAAACAAATCCCCACAGTGTTTGCTGGTGTGACAAAGCTTTAATTTCCTTGAACTTCTGAAGGGTAATTTTATAACGCTACAGAATCCTTCCTTGCTGCTTTTTCCTCTCAGCACTTAATTTCAGGCTAGTCCCTTCTTGACTCTGTGGCTCCTGGGAGAACTAACAAGTAATCCTTAGTCTTGCTCCTCCTTTGCTTCTTTTCAAGATTTTTCTTTATTTTTGATTTTATGTAACTAGAATATACATGCCAAGGAATACATACGTGTTTTTTGGTTTTGGCGTTTACCCTTCTGGGAGTGCTCTGGGTTTCCAGGATCTCTCATGTGTGGCATACAGCTGGAGAAAACATCAGTCATGATTCATTCTGTTCCTTACTTCTTCATCTGACAGTATCATTATGCTCATTTACACCTTTTGTAATTTGTCAGTTTTTGGACATTCTGTTTTAAATTTTTTTCTTTTTTTTCTCTTTCTGTCTCAGTTTTGGACTTTTTATTATAAGTACCGCGCGCTAACCGATTACGCCACTGGAGCTTCAGGACTTTTTATTGTCCCATCATCAAGCCCAGATAATCTTTCCTTAACTATGCCCAGCTTGATATCGAAGCTATCCCAGTTACTCTTCATGCCTGTTCCAGTGTTTTAAATAAGAGCATTTCTTTTTAATTTGGTCTTGAATTTGCATATCTCTCCTTACATTGCCCTGCATGTTCCTGCATGTTTTTTACTTTTTCCATCAAAGCCCAAGGCCTATTAATCAAAGTTTTAAAAATCTCTGGTCTGATAATTCTAGTATTCCTGCCGCACCTGACTGATTTTGATGCGTGTTCAATCTTTTCAAATCGTGTTTTGTTTTGCTTTACTTCGCCTCTCAGTATCCTTTAAAACTTTTTGTTGAGAGGTGCACTGAGTTTGCAGGGCACTGCGTCGAGTATTTTCTTTCTCCCAGGTAGCTTAGGTCCTGATAAAACCTCAGCGGTTAGAACAGTTTCTCATGAAAGCAGGCCTTGCTAAGAGCGGAACGCTCTGTTGATTTTAAAAGTGATTGTTGTTTTCTCCCCTTTACTGGAAGCTTACCGGGATTTCCCGCTGATATCCACTAATAGAGCTTTTTGAGGTGAAACTCACAAAGATGTGGCTGTTTCCTATGACTGTATTTTCCTGCAGTTAACGCTGCATTGAGCATCTGTTGTTTAAGTTCTACCCTGACAGTACTTTCTGCAGGCGTTTCTGTGCTAAGCTGTAATTTTTCTAAATTTACCTGGATAGAGTCCAGTTTCTAGAACAGTGCTTTGCCCGATGACTTCATGTCTCTGACAGAGCTCAGAAGAATTATTAATTTTAAATTTACCTGTTAAGACAGGGAGAATGATCCTAACTTGGGTGTGGTGATGCACACCTGTATCCCAGTATACGGTGCGGTGGAGGCAGTGGAATCGTAAGTTTGAGCCTAGGCTGCACAACCTAGAACTTGTCTCAAAAATTTTTTAAAAGAGCTAGGGATGTACCTCTATGCAAGGCTCTGGCCTACATACAACCCCCCAACTGCAACCCCCCAAAAAGAAAAAATAGCTCCTTCTGTACTAAGTTGGGCTAGAACTCTTGAAATGCTTTTTAATTTTTTTCAATTTTATTTTTTAATTATGGGAAATACGCATATAATTCCAAATTTCCTTGAAGCTGTATTTTCACACCTCATTTTCATCCCTTCAACAGGTTTTTGTGAAGTGCTTATAAGAGGCTTGTGCTGCTTTTAAATAGTGCTTGTTCGTAATGTATGACGTCTATACAATGGGAGAGACTGATCCTCAGGGCGCATGCGCAACATGGGCACAGCACTCCCAGCATGCTCCATGCTTTCCCCTCCTCAGCCCTCCTGCTGCTTTGCTGCCCGGGTTAAAATCGGTGTTGGGTGGTGAAGGAAGAGGCGGATACCTCCTGACATTGCTAGGGTTTGAGGATCACACACATGTGTGTAGAACACATATGTATTAACTTCACATCTCTGCCCAGAAATAGTGAGTTTCTGCTCAGATTTTATTTTTAGATTTATTTATACCCAACAAGAAGTATTTTACTTGTTTCATGAGGCTTGTGGCGGGAAGGCTGTCCCCGCTGTCTGTATTCATTTTTACATGGAACCAGGATAGTCAGGAGACAGGAGTCCTTGCTCCTGAGCGCTGGCCCCTGCTCTGAAGGTCAGCCTGGGTGACAATCAGACGACCACAAGAGATTTCAAAAGTGCTCAAGCCTAGCCGCCTGTTACTACCCCATGCTGGATATGTATTTTGGTATTTACAGGAAAGATGCCACATGGTAAAGAGAGAATCAGGTCAAAAGATTCGGCAGAGGAAAGAAAGATGGATAAAAGATTTAAAGTGGAAGCGAGTAAGTTTCAGGGACAGATTGTGCCGTCAGCGGGCAGTGCCCCCCGTCTTGACACATTCACAACTTGCCTCAGTAGCGATCACTGTAATAACTGGGCATGGTTTTATGTGCCCACCTCTGATTACCATACTGGTAATTAGATCTTATTTTCAAGACTTCCTTTCGTATGCCTTTTATAGCCTATGTTTAGAAGCACCTCAGAAACATTAATCAGGAAGGAAATCATAAGCTGTATAATAGGAACCTTGCAAATAATAATGGGAAAAATAGAAGCAGCTCAAAACAGGCTAGAGCCTGCCTACCTGCTTTCCAAGAAAGGGTCATCCGGAGTGACTGGCAGGTGACCAAACACCAAGGAAGGAAGTAGACTGGAAAGGAAGTGCTAGGGGCAGGTGAGAAGACCGGAAGAAGAAATGTTAGGGGAAAACCTTTCCTCTTTAAACTGAGGTGCTTGTAATGAGAATGGCCAGCAGAGGGCGTCTCAACCAACATGAACGTTGCTGAATGTACTTGTGGGGGGTCTTTAAGCTTTTGGTTTTCTTTTCTGTTTGCTTGTTTGTTTTTCTTGTTTTTGTTTTTAGCCAAGGTCTCACTCTACAGCTCAAACTGGCCTTGAATTCACTTACGTAGCCCAGGCTGGCCTCAAACTCACAACGATCCTCCTGCCTCAGCTTCCCGAGTGCCAAGCCTGTGCCGCCACAGCTCCTGAATTTTTAAAAACAAAACAAAACAGCTTCCACATCTTACTGGGATGTGGTGGCCAAAGGTGAAAGGCCTCGATAAATATTACCGTGGAATTAAATACTATTTCATGGGGAGCAAGGTACTTCAGTAAAAGGTCAGTAGGTGGCAAACTTCTCCATCCCTTAGTCTGAAGAAAACTTGGGTTGGCATTTCCCATTCTAGAGAAATATTGGAGTAGTTGTTTCTTTTATTTTTGGAAGCATGGAGTGAGTGGTGATGGTGTGTGTGTGTGTGTGTGTGTGTGTGTGTGTGTGTGTACCAGGGATATGTTGTAAAACACTCTGAACACAAAATATATTCCTTTTCAAATAGTTGTGAAACATTTATCAATAAGCTAAGTCAAAATTGGTTGGTAACTCAGCCTCTCTTGAAGATCTCTTCCAATTTAGCAAGAACAGAAATGGGATCATATTTTGCGTTTTCTTTGATTTTCATGTTGGGGGAACACAAACTATGATCTTTGGCTTCTGATCTTGCTAAATTGGAAGGATGTATAACTTTGGCTGCTAATGGTGATGTGCTCCTGTCTATGCTATAATCTACTCTGTCTTATATGCAAGTGGCCACTGCAGCCGATACCAATTCTTCGATTAGTATTGACACTGTATATCTTATTCTAGCCCCTTTCTTTTGACCCATTTGTGTCTTTGTATTTGAAGTGTGTTTTTTGTAGATAGCACGGAGCTGCTGCCTGCCCTGTTATCTGGTACGGTCATCGCCACATTTCAGTTGTCCTATTGACTGTATATGTTTACACAATCACTGGCATAGTTGAGTTGAAAACTGCTACCTTATTGTTTGAATTTTTAACAATGTTTTCTTCTTTCCACACTTTTCCTCCTTTTGTGCCTTTTGGGGACTTTGTAGTGCTTTTCTTTTCACTCATTGGCATATCAGCTATGTGTTCTGCTCCTCCTTTTTTTGTAGTGGTGGCCATGTGATGTATAGATGCTTCTTTCACTTGCCTGGTTATGCGCTTGCTGTCCTATCTTCCAGTGAGTCAGTGGTGTTCCTGGCAGCCATTCTTGGTCACTGTGATTGGTGTGTGATTGTGATTAGTTAACTGATTGTGTAAGAAATGCCCAGCTAAATTGGGTCAGCATAGTTCGGGGTGTGGCTGAAGGGATTTACTGAGGACAGAAGATCCACCCTGGACATGGGTTGCACCAACAAATAGGTTTATAGCCTGAATGGATAAAGGGGAATGAAGAAACAGGCTGCTCCCTGTTTCCCCAGAGGCATTCCAGTCTTAACCTTCACCTTGGACGTTGTCTCCTGGCTTTCAGTGCAGACCCATCAGCTCCTAATTCAGACTCACATGGAGCACTGTGGTGAGCTCCAGGCTTTTGTCTGGATCCTTCGGTCTCCAGTACTTAGAGCTCTTACACTCTTCCACGCCTGACTGTGGAGTGGCCACTGTAAGCCAGTCTTATAAATCCTTATATATCTGTGTATCTCACCTAATCAATTTCCTAGGGAACAGTGGCTAATACGGTTGGTGATAATAGAACTGCACAGAGTGAATCATATAAATGCATCTCACTAATTCCAACTTGGTATAGCCTCGACTCAGCCTCCTTCCGGTCAGATTCTGAGAATGGCTGGTGTTTCCCCAGTATTACCTGTCAAGAAAGGACCTGTGATGGAGTTTAGGGGAGAGAAGTAAGACAGGCTTACAAACTAAAGTTACTGTTCAAAAATAGACTGTTTGCTGTGTTTTCCATCACAGCAAAATTGATGGAAAGCATTATTGCCCCAAATCTGTAGTTTGCATCAGGGATACAGAGATCCAAGTTGTAATAAGGTGGAGGTGCCTCCATCCAAGCCCTTTGGGTCTTAATTTGGCCCAGGTTTTGCCAGTGTGGATATTTGAGGGCCCAGGAACATTGTGTATTAATGAGACTTGAGAACACTCTGTACATGAGAAGAGCTGGAGAATGGTTTCATCTCCCTGCACCCCAGTACCACCCACCAGTGATTGCAGGTTGTGCGGAACCTCAGCATGCTTCTCCCTCAGGCAACCAACTCTGAGACACAGACTTTCCGAGCAAGACTGAGCTCCTGTTACCCAGAGAACTGTATAATTGTGCCTCTTGCTTGGCTTCCTTCCCTGTCTCCCTTCCCCACCTGCCTACTGGTTTGTGCTGGGATCATTGAAATAAACAACATGGGCTGGGACCTTGTCTGCTCCTCTCCCAGAGAATGAGACTGCAACTAGAAAGTCACCATGGCCCTCCTAGGACAGAGGGCTGTGTGAATGTGGGGCTCCAGTCTTGGGTTCCCTGAGCTTCAGGCTACAACCCTGTCCCCACAGTCCTGCTGCACTTCTAGCCAATCGTGCTGTGGTCCTTTTGGCTCCTCTTACCTGGGCCCTGACCACCATTTGGGTGCCATTCCTATTTGTCTTTCTGCCATGGCTTAATGGAGTTTGTACCCTGGTGGGTCAGCACTGGAAGTGGGGTCCCTGTGTGGTGATGCTGTGAGGGAGGTGGTGGAACCTGTGGGGAGGCAGCCTAGCAGGGCGGCCAGGTACCGAGGGTGTTGTTCTCAGACAGAATTACTGCAGTGCCTCAGTTCACGAGCTTCTTTCTTTCACGATTCTGGTTGCAAACCAAGTTGGATAAGAACTGAATCAAGTTCAGTGGTTGGGGTCAGCGGTTGTGGGGAAATTTCATTTGTTACCAGAATTGTGGTAAGAAGTGAGTTTGTAAACCGAGGTACCACAGTACGAGGATTTTGGGGCAGACTTGGGTTGGTTTCACCAGAGTAGGTTTCTGTGAAGAGGAAGTTTGGCCCCTGAGTCTATGCTTCCTAGTTCAGCTTTGCTTTTGGCACGATCCCACCACAATGCCCCCTTCTAGGTGTGGAGCAAGCAGGGGTCCTCACCTGGAGCAGAACGGGCTGCTGGGTTTAGACTTTCAGCCTCCAAAGTTGTAAGCTGAAGAAGCCCCATTTTAAAATAAAGTACCCTGACTCTGGCATGTTTGTGTAGGAACAGAGAACAAGCTGGTGTCTTCCCCGTTGCTCTCCCTGCCATCGTGGCCTTCTTGTCCCTCTGTGGGGTCTTTGTGCATGCTCTCCTGGGTCCTCCCATGGCATGCAGCCCTCCCCCAGTTCAGAGTTCTTCCTCGAACTGCCTGCTCTGAGCACCTTGCCTCATATAAGCCACTCCATCTTCACCTCACACCTTCTGATGTTTTTTCTTAATGCTTCAAGTCACATGGGATAAGACCATGTATGCATGTGCTCCATCCTGGAAGGCAGCCCTGGGTAGAGGGATTTTGTCTTGCTTACTAAGTAATCTCTGCCTCTGGAACATGCTTGGTTTGTAGTAAATATTCAGAACCCACCCCCAAGAGCCTGATTAAATGAATAAAAGATCAAATGGATTGCAGACTTTCAGTGAAGAATACACCTAACAACATCATAACTATTCGTTAGCTTTCAATTGTGTTACTGGTTATTCTGTGCTTGAGTCATATTTATTTAAAAATGCATCGCCACTCCAAATGTTGCCACTCTGGCCTTCGGCAGTCCAGTCCTCCGTGTGCTCAGCAGGGTGCGGTCAGTGCACTGCCCAGTGCTGTGTGAGAAAAGGCTGTGGTGTGCGCTCAAGGGAGGAGCAGCCAGCGATGGCTGAAGCTCCTCGGCCAGCTACAAGGACAGGAGGGGAGCAAGCCAGAGGGCTGGCTTTCTGCCTCTGTTTTGAAGGTTCTGCCCAAGCAGTGAAAATTGCCATCTGCTTCCAAGGCTATCTCATAGGTGACCTCAGCAAAGTCATCTTTTGCTGAACCCCACGACACTAACTCAGAATTATCAACCTAGAGAAGTAGGAAAAACAGCTCGGTACCATTTTATTCATTAAAAAGAACTAGCCCTATTTTATTATGAAAGCAACAATTCAGAGAAGCACATTTTCTAAAGGTATGCCATACAGATTATTTTCTTGTGAAAATTTCAGAGCAAGAAGGAAAATATTGTGTTCACAAGAGAGTACACATCTGGTTGCACACTAGCCCTTTTTCTATTCAGTGCTAGAGATATTTTCAGTTGAAGAAAAGTGACAACTTTGCCTCCAGGCTGAATTTTACAGTTCTTACCAGCAACAGCTGTGTTTATCTATCATAGCTGAACATTGTCAGAAAAAAATCAAGATTAACTATGAGCCTGGAGTTCTCAGACAGTCCCTAACAAAATAAGCATATTTCCACTACTCTGTACCCTTCACCCAGATATGGGTAGCTTTCCTCCTTTGTAAAGGACACCCCACAAGCTCTCCTAGTGTACTGTTCCACCTCTAACACACCCAAACAACTCCCCTAAACACATCACATGATAGAAATAGGGGTTGACATATAATGAAGCTGATGTGTTAGAAGTCAAATTGGGTTAAAGAGGGAAAAACCCAGCTCCCAGCAACTCTCTTTTGGTAAATACTGGGCTCAGCCCAAAGGGAAGAAGCCTTGCTGGATGTCTCTGGGAAATTACTAAACCACTCTATTCCTCTGACTCCTCATCTGTAAGACAAGGATGAGGACAGGACTATCTTTGCAGGGGACACATTCTTATAGAGTTTCAAGAATATTCGGAGCTATGGCATCTTCATCTGCGTACACTTACGGCTTCCGTCCCACACAGCAATGTTCAGTCTGGGCTGCATTTCGAGGTACAGGCTCCAAGAGATTTTGAAGAAGTCCCTCTCTTCATTGTCTAATCATCCTGGTATGTATCAGTCTCTTGAGAAACGGTAGAAATGTGTGTGAGCCCTGAATAGCTGGGGAGAAACAAGTCCCTCTCTAATTAACTAGTTAGCACAAATTAATTCCACAAGCATTAAATAATAAACTGCACCAGATGTGCTCTGAAGCAGAGATGCTGCAGTGGAAAGATGTGTTCAGTGCCCTTAGGGTGCTCACGGTCCAGTGAGTTTGCACTGTGTCCAATTTCAAGTGACAGCGCAGCGGTGAAGTCGAGCTTCATCCTAGCCTCCATGCCGGAGCCTGCCCATCCCACTGTCAGGCTTCCATATCCACCATGATGGGCTTATTTATCCTCTCAAAGATCTTGTCTTGCGAGAAGACTAGCTGTCTCATAGTTTCCATATTCCCTTGCTGGAAAAAAGCTTTTCATCTACCAAAAAAAAAAAAGTATTTGTGAAGAACTGGAGTAGATATGCTGAAGGTCTAATCGCCTTCCATACTTGGAAGAAAGCCCCCATCTGACTCTCCAGGCTTTTTATTTCCTAGGAACTAGTCTGGATAGATCAAATATCAAGTTCACATGGTATTTTCCTTATTTTTTTTTTCTTTTTATGATTTCCCTTTGAGGCTGGTGAAACAGCTCCATGGGCTAACATGCCTGCTTAGGTAAGCTCAGGCTAGCACAGGGACAGTGGTTCAATCCCTGGTACCATATGCTGCACCAGCCATGCCCCCAGGATGGGCTGAGCCAGCCAGAGTCTGGGCGTGGTGGTGCATGTCTGTAATCCCAGCGCTGGGGAGGCTGCAAATGGGAGGATCAATATGAGTCCAAGCTGTATAGTGAGACCCTGTAACAACCAAATACATTAAAAAAAAAAAAAAAGAAAGGAAGAAAGAAAGAAAGAAAGAAAGAAAGAATGAATGAATAAATTTTTGGAATCCTTTGTATTGCTTAAAACTTGTCAGATTATTCTGAATTGAATACAGTACTTAATTTTACACAAAAGAAATACTTTAAAAACTTGCCTGAAAATCTAATAAGTGGAAAAAATTGAAGACTGAAAAACTTTAAGATTCCCTTTAGTTTTAAAGAGCTGTAAGCTATATGGCAGTCTAAAAGGTCTTAGTTTTGAGTTTGAATTCACAATGGCCTTGTACTCTTGACATTGTTCTGTTCCTTTCTTGAAGTCTCTCCATTATGGCCAGCTCACAAAAACATGGCTAAATTATTTTAATGTCTACTAGAGCATACCCATGACTATCCTTTAAAAATGCAAATCTACTCTCTGTGTTATTTGTTTCCAGTGATCTAATTTGCATGTAAAAGCATGGAGTGGTGGCCAGACTCCAATGTGGACCCCAAAGGACCACACTTTGTCACCTGTGCCCTCATGAGAACTCTTTCCATTGACCATGTCTTGGGTTAACCGACAGAACATGGACATGGAAGTGGTTCTGAGCGAGTTCTATGAGTGAACCTTCTGAGCCCTCCTTTTGGGACATGTGCTTCCAGGAGTGCTGGGCTGACAGGAAGCAAATTTCACTACTCTGAGATCAAATGGAAGGTAGCTAAGGTCCAGCAGCTTCAGATGACTCCAGTGCTAGCTGCCATCTGATTCCAGTTACATGAGAGATTTCAAAAGAGACCAGCAGAAGAACCACCCTGCTGAGACCAGCCACCCATAGAAAGGCAGTTTTGGCTTTTTTTTTTTTTTCCTTCGTACTGGGATAGAACTCAGGACCTTATTCTTGTCAGGCAGGTGCTTTTGCCACTGAGCTATCTCCCCAGCCCAGAAAGGCAGTTTTGAGCAGCAAGTTAATAGCATAAATGACAAACTTGTTAACCAGAAGATAGCCTCCAAATGAATTGCTTTCTTCACAGAAAGTCATACGCTAACTTGAAGGATTTTGATGGAAAAATCAAGCTTATTCTTGCCATCTAGATTAGTGAGTATCCTACTTATTTCTGATCAAAAAACTCATCAAAAAGTGGGAGTCTTTCTGTCCTGGTCCTCACTAGTGGCTGAGGTTTTTTCTCATCTCTGCCTGGTTGCTCTGAGTCAGAGCTTGAACTGTCCCAGAGTAGCTGTCCATGGCTCTCTTGTTCATGGAACCACGTTTCCAGTTTGCCCATTTTCCAGGGACAATATTCATTCCTTGCTTGACCTTCCAAAAGTTCTGCATCCTGTGAATTTCCTACAAAAAATGAAAAGTTATCTCAACTTAATTTTTTGTAGCAATTCTTTTAGTTTCGTTAAGTGCCTAAGTTTTTATGAATACAGAATAAATTGAGTTTTTAAAAAATATACACAAACATGTATATTTCTGTTATCTCTGTAAGCGTCAAAAATATTTAGTTTTTATTTTGAAAAATTTAAGTCCTTTGAAAGTCACAAGAATAGTACAGTGTATACCAACATCCTAAAATAGCCATCTATTTATAGCATTTTACACAATATCACTTTCAGCTGAGCCACTTAAGAATTAGTTGTAGTCATACCCTCTAAATACAGCATCACAAATCTCTTAGGAACAAGGGTATTTTTCTTCTTTAACTACAACACAATGATTTCACTAGAAAATCTAACACTAATACAATGCTATCTCATATCTTGGGTTTGGAACTTAATTTGTTTTAAGATTTGGGGAAGGGGGTGTGCTTATGTTTGTGTGTGGGCAGATGGCTGAACTATGTGCAAATGGGAGCATTTGTGAACTGAGGTCTTACTGTATATGATCCTTATTCAAATATCTATGGGGGCTCAAATAAAGCCCTTGATAGCTGGCTTTTGTTTTCTTTTTAGGTGCAGGAACCAATCTAGGGTCATGCATTGTACCTCATTTTCTCATCTCATCTTTTTTAATTAAAAAAATTCTTACCTTTCTTTTCCTCTCTCTCCCTCTCTCCTTTTTCTATCTTCACTGTCTTAATTTTTTTGTTAAAACTGATATTTCAAAGAATCTGTGTTTGTTATCTTGCAGAATGACCCTAGACTGGGCATTTTAAAATGTTTCCTTGTGGTTAAATTAAAGTTAAACGTGTTGGACAAGGCTATTGGGTACGTGCTGTTTCTCAGTGCTTTTTACTGGGTGCTAGACTAAGAACATAAGGTTCACATTGAACATTCACATCAACGGACTTCATTGGGAACTAGGAATTCAATGGGTCAGTCCGCTATATATATATATATATATATATATATATATATATATATAATTTTTTAACTAGAAAAGACTTATTTTTTCATGTGAGATTTTATGTGCATAAATATGTATTTACTGTAAATTTTTACTTAAGCTGCATCCAGAATCCTTTTAGAATGCCCAGAATAACAGAGTTTTGCTTAAGAAAGGTTAGCTTTCAAGAAAATAAAATCTTCCCCACCACCTTTAATCAGGAAAATAATCCTGGATTAAACACCATGGTCTCCCCTAGTGTAGATCTATCAGTCTAAATCATCTTAGTGATCATTGTCTATTAAAACTTTTGGTATATATTATTTAAACTCTTGATAGCAGCAATTACGTTCTATTGTATAAGAAAGCCACCATTTCTTTTTTCTTCAGCCTCATATTTTTGACTTTTTTTTTTTTTTTTGGTGGAACCGGGGATTGAACTCAGGCCCTTGCGCTTGCCAG
>NDGM011178042.1:0-13247 GCA_002564305.1 Octomys mimax | reverse complement strand
GGAGGAGGAGGAGGAGGAGGAGGAGGAGCAGCAGCAGCAGCAGCAGCAGCCAGGATACTTAGATGGCTATAATCTGTCAACTAAGCCCATCAGATATGAACAGTGAGGAAAATATCAGGATAAACATTCTAAGACAGTACCTTCTTTTAGAGCTTTAGTACCTCCCTTCAAGACATTTAGAAATGTCTAGTATCCCATTGTGCACACAAAATACCAATGTAATTATCTTTATCCCACATAAACACAATGCCTAATATAAACATTTCCCTAAAAATTAGTGAGTTGGATTTTGAAGATTTAATCTGAAAATTTAATTAAGATCTAAAACTTCCTTTAAAATGATTTTTTTCCTTTGCACTCTGAATTTTCCAATTTTATGTACATATAGTATATGATATTTTGACATTTCTGTCCTGTTTAGGGACTGAATCACTTTTCTGTTTTCCTTCCATAAAGTAGTGACAGCCTTCTTATACTTTCAAAGGATCTACAATATATACTTCTAGTTGTATGGGATATCCAGTGTAGCTCTCACTGAATGGTGGAGAAAAGCTTGTCCCCATTTTTGAAAAATTGCAATTTTAGAATTAGAACCAAACATATCTACAATTTGCATAACACTTTGTCAGTCCTGTGTTTCTCTTCTGAACTGTCCCCATCCATTATTTTAGTTTTATATAAAACAAATTTGTTTTGAGGAATTTCTGACAACTCTCTGGTCTCTATTGTTCTCCCAGGTCGGTACACAGTTAGTAGGAAAGGAATCTAATTCCTGAGGAAGCATATTATGTGAAAGACAATCTGTATATGCCATGATGTTTAATTTTTCTCTAGGTTTCGCCCTTACCCTCTTTGTCGATACCTATTTTTAAAAGTCATTATTGCCTTCCAGCTGTCCAAATTTTCTTTTCATTTTTCTCTTAAAAACTGACTTAAAGCAGGAGGTCAATATCTCAGCCATCATTAATTTCATGCCCTCCTCCTCTCATTTATTCACTGGTCTTTTTTCTCTTGAGGATCACTTTTTTCTTGATACATTTATAAAAGACTTCTTTACCCCATTTAGCCTCCTTTACTAGCAATATCTCATTTTCCAGGTTTGCGTTCCTTATCTTTTCTTCACTAACTTTTAGGTTGTTCTGTCTATTTTTATACAGTTCCTGCCCTCTTTGCTCTGAGGGCAATTGTCCTGTCCTACACAGATCTTAAACAGCCATTGTGGAGGACAGACTGCAGTTTTATTGGGTGCCTAGAGGCAGAAGCATCTGCAGCCTCTGTACTGTGCCCAGGCCTCCTAGTTCATCGTGCAATGGATACGGTTTTATTGTAATTTTATTGTCTTAGACTCCTTCACACCTAACTACAATTATGAACCTCCATGTATATCCCATCGAATCATCCATTTTAGACTTCCTCCCAATAGGTTTTCCAATCAGGGATAGTAACTTGTAATGTTGCTATCAATGACCGCATTTCTGAATAGGCAGTGAAGAAAGTGGAAATTATTTACTCTATTAGGGCAAGGTCATTTGCATACTTCTTAGGGATTTGCAGTGGGAAGCTCCCAGAATCATGTTACAGAGACTTCTACATGCTTCTTTTTTAGTAACAAAGTATACCTTATTTTCTCTCCCTGTAAAATTGTCCTTTGTTTTTGCCTGTCACACCATTCTCTCCCACTAGAGCATAATGCACAATAACATAAGCGTATCATTGTCAGATAGTCCCTACCTTCTGAGCTAATGTTCTCTTCAGCATAATTCATCATCTTCTCTGATTTGTCAGAGCTGGTGACAATGGAGACTCCCCTAATATCTGAATGAAGTCCATCCTAAATATTTTGCTGTGTGATTGATATCTCCTGCAGTTATTTTTCACACACCTCTTCCCCTCAGCATAGGACAGATGGGATTCTATCATCAGAAGCAGATGCTGTAGAGAAAGTACCAGGAGCCCAGAAGCGCTCCTTCTAGTCCAACTCTGCCATCCAGTATCTCAACTCTCCCTGAAAGCACTTGGCCTCCCTAAGGCTCCAGCCCAGAACTGTGAAGTAGAAAGAAAACAGCTTCCTAGGGACACTCTGGTGATCAGATTTACAATTTTACTAATAAGACAGCTGTTTGGTGCTTCAATTTTTTGTATTTCTGTGCTAACTCTTCCTCACTTTTCACAATTAATTTCAGTATATTTTCTGCTTCATCCCACCCCTTATCAGTTTTTCACAATAATAAATAGACAGATATGCTTCTGGAAAGGTCCATTACCATTTGTGAAACTCTTCATGGTGCATTTTCAGAAACTAAACAAAAAGGTAATTTTAACCACTTCCACCCTATTCTCAAAACATGTCTCATTAGCAACTACATTTTACTTTTATTTGTATGGACTAGAAGAGAACCAGCAAGGAGAAGTGGAGTTATTGCTTGATTTTTGACTGAGCTTCCTTCACTGCAGAAAGGTGTCAGGGTGCATACGCATCTGGAAAGCATTTTGGAAGTAAGAGGCAGACAAATGTAAATCTTTTAAACCTCTATGATAAGCAAACTCTCTTCAGTTCAACATATAAATATAAACAGTAAATCAAATCACATGCTTATACATTTTTTAATCCTATCATAAAACATTTTGTTTTGACAGCTTGGTAATATAAAGTGGAAACATCGACAGCAAAAGAATCAGCATCTTTGCCTGACTACCTGAAGGTCTAGTTTTCTTGTATATAAATAGAAAAAACATCTATGTTTATGTAGAGGGAAACACTGATTTACTAGATCTGATTGCTTCAGAGTCTAATTACTTTTCAACTGGCTGTTCCAAATTAAGATGTCATTGATGGCTTTTGGTGATATATTTCATTTTAAGCAAATTTATTCTATAATAGAGTACATCATAATGGAAAGCAGAGTTCCTACTCTTCCCTCCTCTTTGTAGCCTGATATCTTGACAAGTAAATTAAATTTAGCAGTTAAAATGCTTCCATTAGTAATTTTATTAAGTTAATTAAAGAATCTCTCTTTCTGAATTTTAACTACCTTCCTTTCAGAACAATGTTAATTTCTTTTTTTTTAATTTCATGTATTTAGGGACCATGATATATTGTAGGACCAATCACCAGCTCCATCAGTATGACATTCCTGCTGGCAAGATGCTACCAAGCAAGTCAACTAAACAGGAGTGAGAGTTCAGGAGTCTTCAGAGAGGATGGTCTGCTTCACACCACAGAAGAACTCAGGTTTGAACATCTGTAACAGTAAGAGAAGAGGTGGAGGAGAAGGGAGAAAAAGACAAAACAAACTATGCATGTTTTGAGGCTATGCTTTTATGAAATGGCAGAATTCTTAACTAGTATCTGCACACCTACAGAGTAAAGCATTAGCGGTTCAGGTAAAGTTAATTTGTCAGTGAAAATCCAACTTGTTTTTCTTACTCAGTGTATCAGCAGCACTCAGCCTGAGACTGAACTTGGCAAAGTATGTGTTAAATGAAATCTTGGGCCATCTCCAAAGAGTGACTTTTCCAAAGAACTCAAATATTTGTGAAAGACTCAGGCAAAAGAGTGGACTCATATACTTTGCCTGTTTCTCACAGGACACTTCCCTATGCCCAGGAATTCTACAGATTATTTCCAAAGTTGGAAGGGAGCATCCAAGCAGCTCCTATCCTTTCATTTTAAATACAAAGAAACTAAGGGCCAGAGATTAACAAAACAATCATCACCAATAAAAATAACAAAAGCAGCTATAACATGGAGGCCAATAATTATCAAGCTTATTACTGTAAAATTTGTATATGTTATCTCATTAAAAGCCCCACAAGAGAGATTCTTCCAATGTATCAACTTTGTGACTTTCGAAAACCTTGCCCAAATGGTAAATAATCCCTGTAAAATCTGTGATGCTCTAGTACTTTGCTTGTGACTACTGCACAGCATTATCTTAGATAAACGACTTGAGTCATCCAATTTGTGGTTCCTACAAGGTTAAAAGTTCAGGGCAGGTGCTTCTTAGACCTACACTCAGTAACATAGACCAAATGGAATTGGACAGGCTTAGGCTTGAGTGAGAAAACATGCTATGATTTTTGTTTAAAAAAGAATCCCACTGTTAAGAGTATCCAGCAGGATATTGGCCTCGTTGATGAACCTTGGTAAAGGGAGCACCCATATATTCAGACCTAAAGTGACACTGTATTTAAAATTGGAGGATTCTATCCTCTATTCATTCATTGAAGGAACAAAGGAAAGCCAAGAACATAGTCCATGGCAATCATCATTAATCCACCCTATCTTCTTTTGTTTTCTAATTGCTGAGAGGCTCAAACTGAGCTCATAATGTTCACGGTTCAGATGCCACCATCTTTCTCAAAAGCTTTCCTGCCGCCCTCAAGCTCTCCTCCACATCCTCTCTCACTAGAGTTTCCCCATGTTCATGTTCATACTCACACACCAACTATTCTCCTATGCCCTACCTGTCCTTTGCAATCTGAGAGACTGAGGCTTTTCCTTACTGCATTACAAGCTTACTGCTTGTGAGAGCAGGTCACTGTTGCTTTTGCTTCTTTCTACTCTTCCTCCATTATTCAGATTCTATTCTACCAAAGTCTAAGCCATGAGTTTGGCAACTCATACATCCTTCCTGACAAGAACAAATTGATGAAACTAGGGAACTGTTTAACAGGTAAGGAAAGAAGAAAGACTGAGGCTATTCTCACTCCCTCCTCTTGTCCCCTCCTCCTCTTCCTTTCCTTCTTCTTACTTTCTCCTCTTTCCCTCCTCTCCTCCCTCCCTCTCTCAATTTCTTTCATTCTCATTTTTTCTCTACTATCTATCAAACTAAGTGAAACCTAAGAGCTTCACTGCCTTTGACTCTTACATGGTAAATTCTTATCCTGAAGACTGGTTTTTAAAATGGCACAAGATTTCTAAAGGGCAAAAAATTGGCAAATATCCGCATGGATGTTTTTGTGGAAGCTATTTTCTTTGCTAAGCAAGCCTACTCCTGAAAAATGCTGTTTCTAGAAAGAATCTAGCATTACAATTAATAGCAGGTAGATTGAAGAACATCATTTGGTAAAAGGTGAGAGATGTATGTTATCTGAAGAAAAACCAGAGTATAAGAATATTATTTGGAACATTTATATTTTTGCCAATTAAAGCTCCTCTATCTTCTGTCCTTTGCCCAAGAAAAATTTTCCATTTGGCCAGGAAAAATATTTTTGTATATATCTTGCATAAAGAAAAGATGTTTTCATTTAAAATTTCTCTATTACTTCCTTGATATCCTGCCATTCACACTACAGCTACTGTTTGGTGAGGATCTTTTTCAATTATTTTGAGATGCTTGTTGTTTTTTAATGTGTAGTTCAAGTCCAGTAGTGAAATCTGTTTCATATGTATAATCAGTTTTCAGCTCCTGGAAGAAGTCCAAATTTTTAAATCCCTGGAGTGAAAAAGAAAAAAACAAAGCAGAATACAGTTATGCAACCTGAGTTTATAGAAGAGGAGAGGAGATAACTCAAAGGGGAAGGACTGGCACAAATAAACACTCTCCCTTGCTTTCTCCCCAGATGCTCTGGCCCAGCTTCCCACCTGGATAGTGATCAATTAAATGTATAGAATCACAAAACAGCTGTCTGGATCGTGAAAGTATAGTGCACAATTCCTATTATGTGTAATGTGGAAGAAAGAATGCATGATTTTTAAAATGAAATACCAAAGCAAGATGCACTGCGTTTGACACAGGAGGAAAGGGAGCCGGCCAGTTGTGAAAGATTTGATAAGCTTCTTCTTACTTGTCCTTCACCCTGGAGGCTTCTGAAGAGGCCTGAATATCTGCCTTAAAGTGAGTGATGCTACTTGAAATGAAAAGCAAGGAGATTGCAAATCACTCTTCTGCACAGGCTGGGAACAAGCTATGGCACCGCTGATGGACAGATTCAGGTATTTAAGAGAGTATGATTTCCAAGCAACAATTTCTAAACCCTATACTGTCGTTGACCTCCATCACACAGTTGGACATGTTTATGAAGGCGGAGGCAATAGAATGCAATGCACTGGGAAGAATGCTGAAGTCATTTTCTAGGAGCATGGCAGTATTACTGAAAAATGAAGCCAAATTACCCATCAGCAATAGAGTCCAGCCTCACAGCCTTGCTCTGCTTAGTGATATCAGAGTCCATTAAGGTAGGGGGTATTTCTGGTTCAGGAATGCAGTTATGAGTCTGGCTGGAAGAAATCACATGTTGGGATTTGTATCTGGATGTTGCCCCAAAGTCTCATGTGCTTTAGATGGTGACTGACTCATGGATGTGTGATATGGGATCAGGGCCTATGATTCTGGATGAGGCCAATATTTGTTTAGCATAGTTCTGGGGGTGGATAATGGAGACATTGAAAAGAGAAGACCTTCCCTGGGTGTGGACGGCACCATCCACTCGCCCCTTACCTTGATGGAATGAAAAGGGAAAGGAACAAGGCTCACTGCTTCTTGCCTGTCATGCTGAGCTGATTCTCCTCTGTTAGGCATTTCTACCATGCAGTCCTACTGTGGACTAGCTGACTAGGGGCTAAAACCTCTACAGACTGTGAGATCAAATAAACCTTTTCTCCTTTAATGTATGAGAGTCAGTGTTTTATCCTGGCAATAAGAAAGTAACTTAAGACACCCCATGAGGTAGGTAACCCAAAGTATGGGGTCAGACAATAAGAGACCAGAAAAAAATCATACAAGACTGTATTTTTGTCTTTCCTCATTTCTTTCACTTCTCAAATACATATATATCAAAACTGAAACTATCCAAAAATTTTTTTTCTGTGTAGTCTCATTGGCCAAATGGCAAAGGCAAAGCATCCAATCAGTAGCCTTTTAAATAAAACCTAATTAACTGTGCATTGAAATGTATGCTCTGCAATTGTATGTTCAATTAAATAGCTAAAAGCTTTCTCTAAAAGTTAAGAAAACCTCACCTGCACACTGATGCTTACATGGTTGGCTAATATTTACTGCCTTCTCACTAAGGCCTAAGATATTTACTTCCACAAAGTTAAACACAATATTTTTTTGTCTAGTAAGCACTCAACAAAAATTTTATGATGAATTAAAACAGATATTGGCATTTGAATGCCATTAGATAGAAAAACTATGCACTGCTAAAAATACAATGACTATTTTTGTACAATCATCAGAACAACTGCTACCTCTGATGCAGCCTTATATCTTCTCTTGCTCATCAGAATTATTTCTGGGGTCTCCATTTTATGTGGTATTGAGATTTTTTTCCTTTATTTCGGTACCCAGAATGGAACTCATGACCTCATACTTGCCAGGCAGGTGCTGAGCTATATTTCCAGCTATGTGGTATTGAGTTTCTATTCTATGATATATTTAATATATTTCACATATGTCTATATATTACCCTACATAGACCAGTTGAAACTATTTCCATTTGAGCAATTGATAATAGCTGTTAAATCACAAAAATCTATAACTGCAACTGTTCCTATTGCTGGCAATCTAGTGGTGAAAGTTTCACATTCCGTTTAATTGAATAATGATTTGCATACACATCTATACCTCTATGAGATTTTCCAAGTCAAAGACCACATCGGTTGCCTGTAAATCACTATAGCACCTGCCACAATATTTCATATATTTGCCTTAAATGAGAAAATAATTGAATGCACGAATGAAGCAAAGAATACTGAAATCTGGACAATGATTATTGGTGCTATAGTCAATCTGTATTAAGAACTGTCTGGAAGGGTTTTCCAAGAGTGATGGGAAAAACTTGGCTGACTACTCTTGGAGAACACGTTGACTGTTTGTTGGATAGAGACAGTTCACCAAGAAAGCAGATTTTGACCCTTCAAGAACTTGAATGTGATGATGAGTTTATGACAGTTCTAAAAGCCAACATACGGTTGGTGGCCAGATTGTGGTTCTGGACTCAGAAACATCCATTTGGAAGGCAGACAAACATTTGAATTACGGGTCTAATGAAAGTGTCAATAGCAATCCTGTTCTGGAGGAGCTGTTAAACTGTGCTTAATGAACTAGGCATGAACACAGAAACACAATGGTCTAAAATGTACTGTATGAGAAAATGATAATTAGCCCAGATTTCATGTACAAGATAAAATGCAGAGGGATGATATCACCACTGAGCAGTATTAGAGCCCTTTAGGGGACTGTTTCATTAATAGGGTTTGGCTTAGCCTTTTCAATCTTCCTTGTATGAGTGGAGATGCAAACCACAGCCATGAGCTGTGAGCTAGGGAAAGAACATCAGATGGTAAAATTCCTGTCATAGATGCTGACAAACATTAATGATAGTAAAAGGGTTTGGCCTCACTACGGGTTCACTTCTGTTTGGGAGACATTAAAGTCCCTAACTTACAGATGAATAGCATTCTGGCAGAATTACTCATAAAGTGGGTTTGTTGGAAAGCCAACAAAGCGAGTCTTATGCAGCAACCCTTCTCAACTGGAATGTTCTTCAGACTTACTCTGTAAGATGCCTCTTTTGCCCACTTCAGCACCTCATAAAGGAGCACCAAATCAGTGGTAGAACCAGAGCTTCACCTGTGGTAGAAGTGAACATTCTTCAAATACCTCAGAATATCACCAAGGTGTAGAGAAGGGACGAGACATTTTTAAAAGCAGAGCAAAATAACATGCTTTTAAAGTTCTAAATTATATAAAGTACATATTGTAAAGAAATTAAGAGAAGAAACTCATTCTGGATATGCACTAAGGGGTGGATTCTATGGCGTGGGGCTGGAAAGGCCCGTTGTTATTTCACTGACCACACACTTGGGAAGAAAGTTGGGTAGACAGCAGACAGGCATGGTGAGAAGATGCAGCATCTGAAAGGCTGAGAGTGGCAGCATTTGCCTCTGAAAATGCAAGAGTCAAAAACCCTCATGCTATTGACCAGGAGAAAGCACATATGAGAAATTGGTTTTCATTTGCAAAATGCAGTGGGTATCCAGAACACATACAGCCAGGGGGATGTGGAAGGGGGGCATGTACTGCTATGACAACCTACAGGCAAGTCCTGGATAAGCTAAAAACTCCAGTTAGACAAAAGTGCATTTGGAAATTATTCCACTTAATTTTTCAGGTTCTGATTGCCTCTCTGCAAAGCAGTTTATAACATTCTCAACTAAGGGTTTGCTATAAAAATGAATGAATGAATTATTTCAAAACTGCTATGAGATATTAAGGATGAGTCACTTTTAAAAAGTGGTTTTGTTACCAGTGCTTTGGATAAGGCATTGGAGAATGTAGCTTTCAGCTCACCTATCACCCCATTGTGAAATCAAATTGAATGACTCTCTGCTCTTAGAATGATCACTCATTCAAATACCTTCAATAAATAAACCCCAAGCACAATGAGGCACTTTTCCTAGAGCATCCCGAGGAGCTAGGGCCTAGTCTCTCTCACTGTATGAAGCTGAGACTAAAGTAAATAAAACATTCATCCACACTGACTGCACACTGCATACTGACTCATTGTTTACTAAGCTTTCTATGTACATTATCTCATTTGAGCCCTACAAGGATCCCATAATAAAGATGTTGCTGATTTATCATTTTAATTGAACAGACTCTAGAGCCCAGAGTGGTCAGTGATTTGCCCAGAGTCACACAGAAATCCAGGAGATACTCTAATCTTCTATCTCTTCTCTCTCTATAAAGGGAAACATGGTTTTTATGAAGATAAAACTATAAGGCCAACCAGATAGCTCAGCAGACTGAAGTGCATGCTTAGACAGGCTCAGGAACTAGGGTTCTGTCCCCTGTGTGCTATGCCAGCCCCTCCCCTGTGATGCACTGAGACAGTGACTGAGACAGGGCATGGTGTGTGCGCCTGTAACCCCAGCACTTGGGAGGCTGACAACAGGAGGATCACTATGAGTCTGATCTGTGTAGTGAGACCCTGTAGACCCTGCACTAAATACATAAAAAAACCCAACTGTATAATTAGTAGAACCATTTCTGAAGAAATGAAGAAAAAATTAATTCATTTTTATTGAGATATTTGTGAGGTTATTTTGTAAATACTGAAGAATTTTTTTCCACTTTTGGAGCAATTCTGTGAATGCTGCCCTAGACCAAAGGTCATTCAGAATGTTCTTTGGTCAGAGTTATGGAAATACATGCAGCCTAAAAGAATATGGGCCAAATGTGGAGTAAAAATATCCACATAATTCCCAATGCCATTTACTCTTGCTGCCTCAAATCCTTTTGAAAATTAGACAGGTTATAAAGCATAAAAAATATGTAATGTAAACTCTTGTCCTAAATTCAATCACCATCTATCAGAGGGGGTCATAAGCACAGTAGGTTAGAGAGCTAATAAAAAAGACAAAAATAGTATGTGGCTGGGAGGGTGTTCTTCTTTTTGGAAACTTTAAAATTTCCACCTACAGAGCATATTGGAAATTATCAGGAAAACAATATAAAATACAATTTTCACTAAATCAACACCCTTTCAGTTTCTAGCCTTAATCAGCCAGAAGTTGGTAAGGAGAACAACTAAGAAACAACAGATCTACTTATTTTAGGTCAGTTTGAGGTCAGAGCTGTGCAGAGCAGCCTCTAAGAATAGAGAGGGAAATAGGACACAGAAGTGTGGTATTCATGGAGAGAAGGAGATAGCAGAATTACAGACAGCTTCATTTTCTAGCATAGCCTTGCAAACACCATCCTAAACTATTCAGGGCCAGCCCTTTCTTTCCTCCATTCAAGCTCTTCTTTGCTTCATCCTCCATCCGGCTGCAGGGCCATCCATACAGCACAGACTCATGGGAAGCCACAGGTCTTCCACAAAGGTGGGGCTCCCATGTCCAGCTGTGGGGATGGGTTGGGGCTCACGGTCCTTTGCCTCAAAATGTCTACTTCCTTTCTCTCCTACATGATACATCTCTGCTCACCTGAGTTTAACTGGGAATAGCTCAGAGACTCAAAAAAAAAATAGTTTCTTTTATTTTAGACTTTTATTCTTTTTTTTTTCTTTTTCTTTTTCTAGACTTTTATTCTGTGAGCCATGGAATTGAGGGAGCCTTAACTATATCCATCGGCACTGGGGCATCCCATTCCAACAATATGCATTAGGAGATGCACCCCTAATAAGGAACCCATAGCATCCACTCATCCAAAGTCCCAAGGAGTTTCTTCTTTATTTGCAAAAACAGCAAATAGAAGTCATTATTCCAAGGTTTATTTTTCAGAAGGCAATCTGATTTATGAACCAAGAGTAAATTACCTGGTATTTATAGATATCAGCAAATATAGTTCTAACAGTATTTCTCTACAATTCCAAACCTGATTTTAAAACACAAACTACCTTTTCAAATGATGCAGGCTTTATAAATACTTTGTAGGGAAAGCTCTGTTGAGATCTTTTAGCCATTTTAAGAGTTATGACCAGTGCTTCAGGAATGAGATTTTGTTTAGATAACAGGAAATCTTTGTTGTTGATTAAAACCAGTCTTGATGCCTCTGTACATCTAAATAATTTTTTTAAAAAATTGAACTAAGAAACAGATGCTGTTTCCAAATTTCTACTTTCACTTTACAGAATAAATAGTAGCTTTCATCTCTGCATTTGCTTACAGAATATGGTGCACAGCACATGAATCATTATTTAAAGCATAAGGTGTTCCTTTCATACAAGTACAAGAGATAGGTGAGCTCTGGGTCGCCGTCTCCTCCAAAACACTTTCTGCTCCAAGAAAACTAAACAGAGTTATTCATTCTCCTTTCCTCCTTCATATGCTTCCGTGTCTGGTGCTGAGCCAGTAGATCCAAATAGAATGGGGAAATGCTGGTGCAGAAAGGAAAGGTGGCAGGCCTGCTGGGGAGGAGAACTTGTCCTTAGCAGCAGATGACACACTGCAACTGCTCAGTATGCATCTTATCAGACGCAAAACCAATTAAAAAGAAACGCTGCCCAGGCAGGGAAAACATACACGACAGGACCTCATGGAGTACTTAGGAAATTGAGGCCAGTTTTCTCAAATTTCTTTACCTGTCACTATGCCAACCAACACTCGAGCAGGTAGAGTACATTTTTATTTTCTTTTCTCAGCTCGGAAGTTATATCCTAGGTTTCTGAGCCAATTTTAAGTGCCTGGGATGTTTGAATGGAGGGGCTGTGAAACAGCAGAAAAAGGTCTCCACAGCTACGAAGCGGAGCGTGCGCATGCGGAATTCACAGATTTCCAAGTTTCATCTTCTGAGCTGATAACTACAAATAGGAGAACTAATGTAATTTAGTGACATCCCTTGTTTACATTTTTATCTTTTCTACATCACCCACCCATGCCCTGCCATTCGTTCGTTAAAGATCTCTCTCTCTTGCTCTCCAACTTCTCACTCCACACCCCCTCCCCGGTAGAGCAGTGTCTGACACACATTAAGTTATCAATCAGTATTTGTGGGCTGATAGTATGACTGGCGATAATTGAAATATTTGTTCACTGTACTGGAATTCATGCCATAGTTCACGAATTGCATGAATACTCAAAGTAATAATTAAAGTGATAGTTGCCACTAAAGGAGCCTCTGCCATATACCAGGGATTGTGAGAAGAGTTTTATTTGCCTAAGCCGTGACTATGGCTTTGCGCTGCCCATTTAATTTCAAGTCTTGGAATCTTATTCTAATACAATGCGCTGTAAGCTAAGATTAAATGTAGAAAGAGTGACAATTCTATCAAATAACTAGCCCTTGAAGTACCAGAATCAGGTTTTCCCTGTGTGTGAAATACAGAAACAGTGCTTGGAATCAAAAGCATGAACCAGATGAGCAATGTGGTGTTTCCACACCGAACAAGGTATGATGGCTTCATTCAGATAAATTACGTTATGTGGAATAAACCACGGTGAAAAATTCATCCAGAAACTTTTATTTGGATCAGATTTGAAGCAATTTTATTGCATATGTATGTATATATATATATATATATATATATATATTCAAAATTAAATTAAATTAAAATTAGTAATATCCATATTACTGCTATAGCTGCTGTTTTGCTACTATTATGGATTATTGTTATTATTATTATTATTATTATTATAGTTCAAACACTAAACTTTGTGATTAGTGATAAGCGCTTTAAAGATATGTTCTCACTTAACCTTCAGACAATTTTTCAAGTAATAATCATTGCTCCCATAACCACTAAGAAGAATGTATGCAGAGTGTTAATTATTGAATCTTTCCTAGTGATTTGATTTG
>NDGM011178031.1:0-10622 GCA_002564305.1 Octomys mimax | reverse complement strand
CACACACACACACACACACACACACACACACTAAATAAATGTTAAAAAAAATATTAAAAAAAAGAAAACTATAACTAGTAAAGGGTAGGCTTACACATACCCTGTTTCAAACTGTGGCTGATGATGCTTTTGCATGTAATGTAACAATTCTCTCTGCATAGGAAGAGAATAACACATATGGCATACCTAGCTTGTGATAGGATGATTACTTTGTATACAATCACAAAAGCTTTCTTGTTGTACACTGCAAAGTTGGCCAGCATGTATGCTTGTGTGTTCTTTCAAGCATTTATACATGTGAAAGAAATGCCTCTCAAGTAGAAGTATAAAGTCCTTATATTTTGGCAATAAAAAAATAAGAACAATGCTATTTCTTTCTTTAAAAAATACAAAGAACTCTACCAAAGTCTTATAAGTAAAGTAATATAATATAAAAGCTTCTTTGTGCTTTTAAATAGTTATAAAAAGCAACGGTGTGAAAGAAGACATAATTTAGAAAGCCTATTTATAAATCTTATTTTTGATTGTTACTAAAATTTTCTGAAAGTTATGTAATTTTCTTTCAGATAATCAGTATGGCCTTCATAAGACTTAAGTTTTACTTTTGTCATATACTGCATTCCCTTTTAAGGTAATTTTTTGTCATATACTGTATTCCCTTTTAAGGTGCATGGCATTAAAAGCATAAAGATTGCTGGGTTATAGCTAAGTGGCACAGCACCTGACAAGCCAAAGGTTGTGAGTTCAATTCCCAGTAACCCCCCAGGTCCCCCCCCAAAAAAGTCCAAGAATAACATAAAGAATTTTTGAAACAATATCTAAAAGCTAATATCTCATTATACAAATAGAAACATAATCCATTTTATGAAACTAAAAATAAAAGTCTTTAAAACTAACCAGAAAAAGATATTTTCAGTGGTTAGTAGTATAATGGGAAAATCATACCTCATCAGTGTTATAGATAATCTGGAGTCCTGAAGAAATCATTTCCACAAGGTAAAGGAGATAGAGTGACACTGCATTTATCTGAAAATAAAAAAAAAAAAAACATAAAAGGTTAAATGAAATTGAGGACAGCAATGTATAATACATGGATATCTCCCAACTTGGGCTTCTAAATGTGTAGTTTTTCTAATGTCCTATCAGTTATTAGTATACTCTGTTTAAAATAAATTTTTTAAAAAGTAAAAAAAGGTAAGAAAAATTTATGAGTTATTGAAAGCAAGTGTTGATATTCAATTATTTGTCCAATCCTGAATAAGTATATCTGCTAATCTAAGCAACAGATTTGACAATAAAATAGATAATATAACAGCCATTGTTAATTAGCTATTCTTGCTTTGAAAATCTATAACATATATATGTTGTATGTTACTCTGTTTCTGTGTTTCTATTTGTTTATGCTTTTGTTCTTATTCTTCCAAATAAAATAAAATTTAAAAAAAAACAGTTCACAAAATGCCTGTCAAGTCATTTGTAAGTAAGTTTGTAAGTTTATTTGAATTAAAAAGCTCCTAAGATCTCTGGAGATTTTTACAGTGAAAAAAAAAAAGATTAAATGAAAAATATCATGGAAAAACATTAAATGTAAAAGCTAAGAAACAAGTCATGTCCTCTAACAGTGTCATACAAAAACTATTTCTTTTCCAATTAGGAAATAGAGGAGATATATAGATTTCAGTTCATAATAGAACCTCAGTTTTGTATATAAAATTGCAAAATAATCAAATTCATTATGCTGGGCTAATACTTGCTAAGGGAAATGGCAGCAAGTAGAACTGTTAACACTGTAACATTTGCTCATTAGATTTATTTTTAAACTCAGTGTAAAATACTTGCGCTCTGGAGTAGTTTTGACCCATAGAAAGGTATATAATATCACTGCATTTGTATAAGTAAATGAAAAGTTATTTGGCAAAACTTATATTACTATGCCAGAATTCTATAAACAATAGCAAATACATCTTGAAAAGTAGTATTATCGGACTTAAGGAACTCATTAATTTTAATAAATGGCACAATACACATCTTAGAATGTTTATAAACACATTGGTTAATGAACAAAAGAGGTGACCTTTAGTTCCTTAGCTTAGTAAAGACAGACATTATATAAACTAATCAAAAAGACAATACCTACTTTCATAAAAAAGATTCTCACAGAATGAATGGGATGCATAAACTAAATGGTAGATGTAAACTGTCATGTACACAATCACAAAGGTTAAACACTATATGCTACAACATGGTTAATTTTCTCTGTCAACTGGACTGAATAAAGGGACATCTACATAATTAGTAAAATATTATTTCTGGGTAAGGCTATCAAGGTATTTCCAGAAAAGACTGACTGGCAGGTACGACAGTAGCGGAAAAGTCTGCTCTCCATGTGAGTAGGCACCATCTTAACTTTCTGAAGGCCCAGATGGAATAAAAGGTGTAGGAAGGGTACATTTCTGCCCTCTTTTCCAGAGCCACAGTGTTCTCCTTTTCTCACCTTTGAGCATCAGAACACCAAACTCTTATTTAGGGGCCCCAGAACTGCCATCAGTCTCCTTCTGTCCAGCTCTGGATTCTCTGGCCTATAAGAGTTACATTTTCAGCTTCTGTGGTTCTGAGGTTTTCAGATGTGAACCAAGTAATACTGCTGGCATCCCTGGTTTTCCGGCTTGTAGACTGCCTATGCTGGGACTTAGCCTCAACAATAATGTAAGCTAAGCCAGGTGTGGTGATGCATACCTGTAATTCCAGAACTCTGGGAGGCTAAGGCAAGACTATCACTAACTCAAGCCTAGCCTGGGCAATTTAGCAAGACCTTGACATAAAATAAAAATTTTTAAAAATTAGGCATGGGGTATAGAAAGGCCCTACATTTAATCCTCAGCATCACAAATCAAACAAAGAAACAAAAAACTACATGATCCAAATAGGCAAATTAAGGCAAAGCCAGAGAAAGTAGACAGATACATGCTTAGGGCTAGGGAGCTCTGGGGAAAATGAAAAGTGGCTGCTAATGGGCATAGGGTTTCTTTTTAGGATGACAAATATGTTTCTAAAATTGATTGTGACAATGGCTGTACAACTCCACAATGGTTGCACTACTCCACAAATACACTAAAAACCAATGAATTGTACACTTCAACTCTATATATAATACACAAACAATATCTCCATAAAGCTGTTATCAAATAAAAGAGAACAATTTAAGCAAAAATTTTAATAAGTCAGAAAACTGCAAACCTGAGTTAAAAATGGGAAAGATACAATTTTATTCATTTGTAATTCTAACATAGAAGACTATTATACTTTAACAGCTTGGACCCCTAGTGTTTCCCTGGAGTTCCCTATAACTGTAACTGAGTGATGTCAAGATATAGTGTTAGGCAGAAAACTGTTGGTGCCTTCAAAGTCTTGAACAATGGACGTCTTGTACCACCAGGGCCAGATACTCTTGACAGTACTCTCAAAACCAGGCTGATCCTGGATGTTTCCTGACTTTCTCAATCTCAGAGACGAGTGAGTGTCAGAGTCTTGTTGAGGTCCAAATGGGTCATTCAGGAAAAGAGCATCTAGATTTCAGGTTTTTTAGGAAAATATAATTTTTTGAGTGATTTCCCTTAAAAACTGTTAGAGTGTCATCCCACTGAAAGGCTCATCTAAATAGCTTCTTGAAGCATTGATACTGGCCTATCAGAAATATTTGAGAGAAATTTTACTCTGCCAAAGAATGTTGGTCAGATCTATAATCCCAATAACCTGGAAGTAGAGGTAGAAGCCTGGGCCACTGAGTAACTTAGTATGATTGTCTCAAACATACACACACTAAAAAAACCAACTGATTCACTGAATTAAATAAAACTAAACAAAATAATGGCTGGGAAAATAGCTCACTATAAATGAACCTGATTCAATATCCAATACTGAAAAAAAATTAATTCCTACTGATAGCCAACTACAGGAATACCTTAGTACAAAAGAGCTCTCTGCTCTGACTTTTTGAAATTTTTGTGTAAAAAAAAAATGGTAATCATAAAACTGTAAGGATGAGTAATATTTATTTAATGCCCATAATATCCCAAGCCCAGAGCTTAAATTCTGGGATATAAAAATAAATCCTAGAAGTGAAGATCAGTGATGACAGTATATAGGCCTAGCCTCTTGGGCAGTTGAACAGAAAGATCTCTGGAACTCAGAAGTTTGGGACTAGACTTGATAACACAGCAGGATCTTGTCTCCTAAAAGAAATTAACAAAAACAAAATAAGCAAGATGTATGGCACGGACCTAAAAACAGACAAATAGACCAATGGAAGAGAATTTAGAACCAAAAATAAAACCATATTTTTGCAACTCATTGATTTTTTTTAAAAAGACAACAAGAATACATGTTGAAGAAAAGTAAGTCTTAAACAGTGGTAAAGTGTGACAGAAAGATACAGCATGTTTGTGATCTGGAGTCACAATACCAGGAAAACAACAACTTGGTATATAAAAAAAAAGAACTCCAGTAATTCAGAGGAAGATGACAGGAAATAAACTATAGGATGAAGCCATCTGTTAAGTTAACCCTGGCTCATAAGGAAGAGACCTGTCTTAACTCACACAAGGAAAATAATGAGAGGTTAGCAGCTCCATTGGCAAATAGTAGACGAGGCCCTTGTTGCTACACTAACAAACTTTCACATCTATCATTAACCACAAAATCATCATGGTGTCTTTACATTGAAAGTGACTTCTGCATGGCAGGTTATAGTTGTAGTAAAAATCCAGTGTAGCACTATCATAATTCAGAGTATTTAATCAAGAGCCAATTTGGGGAACGGTTAATTATTTAAGACTGAGCTACAAAGCAAAAACAAAACAAGTATACTTCAGGGTTTCTGGTGTCAACCTACGACAGTAACTGGGTAGAAGACTGCCATAACAGACAATAGAAGAGAGAGAAAAGCTTAAGCTCATCTTAAGAAAAACCTGGGATTTGTCTTCTATAATGAGAAGCCAGGCCAGACATGTGGTTTTCTGGAAGTGTGGAATTAAATCTAGTGACTGTATCACATTACCAAGTCTGTTGGCTTTCCACATCTGTCAGCATGATAAGGAATATGCCTTGGCTTGGACAGTTGCCATAGCCTGACACGTATGGACAGAAGAGGCCTTTGGTGTATGTGTGTGGGATCTCAAAAAGCCCACAGGTTATAAATTTAGGTGGAAAAAGCAGCGATTCAGGGAACACAGAGAGATACAGAACCTAAGCCATTTAGTTAACTATTATTGGATTCAGTTCTCACAACAATGTTGTTAGTAGACACTTGATGTCTATTGGTATTTTGTTTCTCTTTGTGTATATATTATTGTTGCAAATTGCTTTTCTATTGTTAAGTATGGTAACAAAGTAGCTTTTATTGGTTTGCATGGTATGTCACTATCCAATTTTTCATTCTATTATTCCTACATTTACTGCTATTACAAAGGCAACATATTTTTAATATGAATTGGTTTTTATTGCAGGCCAATATCTGACTTGTCTTTCTGTCATCAATAATATTGCAGTTCAGTTTCAGAGAATGTGGTATTGGGCTAGTTACACTGCACCCAACCCTCTCCAAATTAAGAGTTGGTCAGATCTTGGGATAGAGGCAAAAACATAGAGTTTGGCTGTACAGAGTATATCACTGAAAATCAAACATTAACTATAGATACTGACACTAACAATAAAGTCCATCAGCTGTAATTGGCCCTCACTACTCAACAAATCATGAAGAAAGAAACAAGCAAACAAACAAAGCTTCCAAAAACTTCCATCATTTCTAAAGGTGACCTATAAGGCAACAATTGGGAGGAAATTAAAACTCAAACTGTGTAATTATACATAATAATAAAAGAGATAAAAAATACACATAAAGTGCTCCACAACTTCAAAGACAATATAACCCAATTCATAATTGATTTAATGAAAAAGTCATCAGTGAGCTTACAGAAAACACTAATAAAAAGCCAACTGGGTAAAATAAAATGATCCAAAGCATAAATAAACAGTTCAGCAGAGAATTACAGTCCACACAAAAAGTAAATCAAACATAAATCCAAGAGACAAAAAGTTCTGTGGAAAGTATGGAACTGCAGAAGTGACCATATAAAACCAGAATGTCATTACTAAAAGATTGGACTGATGTGGGTCATGATATACTCAGAGATAATTTAAAAACTATAAGAAATCATGAAAGAAGGTTCCAACAGCTGCTACATGATGAAAAGACTAATCAAAGATTAACTGCAATTAGTTAAAAATCAGGAGAAGAAAATTACATCCTCTTTAAAAAAAAAAAAACCTATTCAAATAATAACCAGAATGAATAAACATTTCTTGGGAGAAATACAAATGACCATTAAGTACATGAAAATATGTTCAGCATCTCTGAGCATGAGAGAAGTGCAAAGCAATACAGCACTGAGATTTCACCTTATTTTATAAAGAAAAATTGTCATCAGTAAGGCAAATAACAATAAATGTTGGTAAGGCTGTAGAGAAAAAGCCTACACATTGTCAGGGAATGGAAAGTAATACAATCACTAGGGAAATTGTGGAAAGTAGTACAATCACTATGGAAATTGGTATCAAGAGTCCTTAGAAACGCTAAAAATAGAAATTCCAATATACCCAGCTATTGTACTTCTAGGTATCTTTCAAAAACATTTAAAGAAATCATTCAGTGACACATACCCATGTTTATGACAGCACAACTGATAATAACTAAATTTTGGAAGCAGCCTATATGTCCACCTGCAAATGAATGGAGAAAGAAAATGCGACATTTAAGAAGGACAGAATTAAAGCATTTATAAGAAAAACAGTGACTTCTGGGAAGATGGTACAGTAGTAATCAGCTGACAAAGAGCCTCCCTCCAGCAATTGTCATCCAGAAACTCGAATATAGCAACTCAAGCAAGACAAAAAGGGGGGAAGTGGATTCTATGGCCCCAGGAAGTATCTGAACCAAAAATTGAAGCCCACAGTGAAAGTGAAGACAGAAACTTCAATAAAGAAGATAAACATTGGAACATTCTCCCTGAATCAGGACTCACTGCATATGAGAAGCAGTTCAAACCTACAGAGACATGGTAACTGCTGGCAACACCAGAGACCTCCACAGAGAGACTCAGCAGTGGAAGAGAACAGTGGACAGGAAAGACTACATGTGCTGGGAGCGAGTTCTGAGGGCTCAGACATCCCACAGGAGAGAGTAACAGGCTGGGAGCTATCTTGGAGAGAGGTTAACAGAGCACATAACTTAGGAGTAACTGCTGGGTCCATTTAGTGGCTCTCAGCTGAGTTCAAACCTGTAGATGCTACAATGACGACTGCAGGATGAACAGGTCTGATCCCAGCTTCACAGCCAGAATTCAGCCTGAACTTCAGAGAAACTAAAGGTGCAGGCTTACCAACATTATCCACCACCCTGACTTAAAGCTACTGTTGGCTTGCTGGAATAAGTCAACACGGAACTGGACTCTGGCACTAAATGTTATCTACCAGTGACAGCAAAGAAAAAACAGGAAGTGGATTTTTTTTCTCTTTCTCTTTTATTTTTTATATTATTTATGTTTTCTCTTTCATTGTTTGATCTCATTTTATAAGACTGTGAACAGTGTATCTACTTTCTTTACAATTGCTGTTTTGTTTTTTCTTTCTTTCATTTCTTTCTTCTCTTTCCCTCATCTTCTGTACCAATTTCCCAAAGTTTGTGTGATCCCTCTTTGTCCTTCAGGCTTCCTTCTAATCTCTTCCTCTTCTATTTCTCTATTTTTTACCTAGCCACTCTTTAATTTTCTTCCCTAAAAGTACAATTGGCATGTTGAGAACTTATTTCCTGCATACAGTTTTCTGGTTTTAGATTTTGTGATATAACCACAAATCTAGTTCATCTAAAGTTAAAGGTGGCAAATTAATGGTTACCTCAGCTTGTCATTTTCTAGGCTGTGTTGGATGCTATTATTATTGCTGATTGGATCGTGTTACCAAAGTGACATAATTTCTATAACCAGCCATTCTTCCTGGTATTCCTAGACTATGATTGTCTCAAGGTCATAGAAAATAATGTGGGTCACTGCCAAAGAACCATGGACTTGACTAAGCAAGCAGCAATTTCTCATCTCCAACAAGTTGAAATAGTAGGATCTTATGACAGACAAAACCCCCAAAACCAGCTACACCTGGAAAACATCTGAGTAGTCATTTCCTTAAGGTTCCAAATATTAGCAATAAAAAAAACTCACCATAGGAAATTTACAAACATCAACACAGAATTAACCTAAAAAGAAAGGACGACAGAAACAAAATAAAAAAACACTTTAAAAAGATACAACGACAGACATCCAGTTCACCAAAGGCAAATCCAGGGCAATAAGGCAGAACAATCTTGAAGGCACACATCTGGCCTATCTGAAATGGTAACAACAAAGCAAATGAATGAGGCTCCAGGAAAAAAAAAATGAGAAATAATTTCTCATACAACTAGAGAGATGAAGACCATGAGGAGAGACATACTTAGTGACTCTAGAACAGATACAGATAAAATAGCATTGAAATTATTCACAGCAGAATGAGCCAACGTGAGAACATAATCTCAAATATAGAACACTGACATGTGGCTAATGATTATGAAAAGAAAGATCTAAAGATAGCAAAAGTCCACAAGAAATCAACCCAATAGCTACTAGATAATGCCACAAAGAATAAAGTAAGATTGACTGGAGTCATTAAGAAACACAGCAGCTAGCACAGATGATATAAAAATGTTGTTTACAGACATCATGAAAAAAAAACATTCCCTGGAAAGAAAAAATAATTTGAGATAAACTTCATTGAGAAATAAAGAACTCCAACTAGCCATGATCGAAAAAAAATTTACACCAGACATATTGTTGTCAAGAATAGAACATTAAAATCTGTTAAATAAATGAAACAAATAACCTAAAAAGGAAAGCCCAACTGAATCACAGGTGATTTCTCAACATAACACATCAAGTGAAGGGGAGTTTGGAGAGAAGTATTATAAACCCTAAAGTCCAACAACTGCCAACCCAGATTGATATACCCTACAAAAGCATCTTTCATAACTGATGGAGAGGGGCCGGAGAGATGGCTCAGTAGAATAAGCACTTTTCTGGCAAGAGCAAGGGCCTGAGTTCAATCCCCAGTTTTGAAAAATAAAAAAAATTAATGGAGACATAAGATACTTCCGTGATAAAGAACACCTGAAGAAATTCATAAACACCAAATCAGCATATAAAAATGTCCTTGCAGACATTCTAGAAAGAGATAACAAGGACTAAAATTCTATAAATTCCAACAGAATCTATCAGGAAAGGCCAACAATTACACAGAGGGCAAAAATAGGGGGGATTGAAAAACAGGAAAATAACATGACAAGGATAAGTCACTACATATCAACTATAATCAATGTTAATAGTCTCAATTCTCTAATAAAAAAAACACAGTGGCACAATGGATCAAGAAGCCAGATCCAACAATATGTTGCATACAAAAATATATTTAACTAAAAACAAATTCATTAAGTGAAGGTGAAAGTATGAAAACAATACTCCATGTAACAGGAACATAGAGAAAAGAAGGGGTAGCTATTCTATTTGCAGACAAAGTGAACTTCAGGAGAAGACTAATTACGAAAGACAACAAAGGTCACTATATCCTTGTAAAGAGAATGATCCAACAGGAAGATATAACAATCACAAATATATATGCAACAACTACTAGTGCACACAACTATATAAAACAAATATTAAAGGATATAACATGTAATACAAGCACTAATAAAATTTGATTGGGGGATCTCAGTAATACATTGTCACAAATAGATCAACTAGGCAAAAAATCAACAATGAAATATCAATACTGAACCAAACTTTGAACAAATAGACAGAAGTAAATGAAAAATAATGGAAATTATTCCAAGAATATCATCAGAGCATAGCGCAATGCAACTGGAAATTAACCGGAAAAGAAACCACAAAACTTCATAAGCATATAAAAATTAAGTAACACTCTCCAGAAAAACCACTGGATCGCAAACAAAATTAGACATACAATTACGTAATAATGCCAATATAACATACCAGAACTTACAGGACACAATGCAAGCAGTCTTATGAGGGAAATTTATAGCAGTAAAAACCCATATCAGAAAAACAGAGCAAACTGAAATAATGTGAAGTTGAAAGTCAAACTTCTAGAAAAATAAGATAAGGTCAATTACAAAGCTGGTACAGAAAAAAATTATAAAGGTCAGAGAGGAAATTATTATATCCAAGATTAAAAACCAACAGAAAAAATCAATATAAGGAAGAGTTGATTCTTTAAAAGATTGAATAAAATTAATAAACCCTTAGCCGACCTTAGCAAAAAAGGAAAGAAAAGACTCAAATCTATGCAATTAGGAGTGAAAAGGATAAAATCACAACAGATCCTGCACAAATCCAGAATATCATCTATACCTACTTTGAAAACTTGTATTCTAGTAATTTGAAAACTCCAGAACAAATTGACATATATATATATATATATATATATATATATATACACACACACACACACACACACACACACAC
>NDGM011178022.1:0-14591 GCA_002564305.1 Octomys mimax | reverse complement strand
GCAACTTGATTTGAAACTGTCTAATTGCTATTTGTTTATCAATAAAATTCTGAAAAAAAAGATTTGGTTTCCATAAATTATGTGTATATCTCACTAATTTAATAGTTAAATTCATCAAATCATCACAGAATAAGAATGATTATAGTCAGAAAATTATGATATTCAAAATCTAATGGCATAAGTGATTTATGCCTTAATAGTTTTCATTTTATAGTAGGATACATTTATTTCTATGAAATTCATTTTGTGTTACTATTATTGTGAGGAAAAAATCATGTTTTAGATTTCTAGAAACTTTATAAGTACAGAGTTTTAGAAGGCTCCCATTCCAGGGCCGACCAGATAGCTCAGCACACTAAAGCATCTGCTTAGGCAGGCGTAGGGACTGGGGTTTGATCCCTAGCATGCCAACCCGGACCCCAGGGTGTGCCGAGGCAGAGACTAAGACTGGATGTGATCGCGCATGCCTGTAATCCCAGTTCTTGGGAGGCTGAAAAAAGGAAAATCACTACCATTCCGATCTGCATAGTCATACCCTGTAGACTCTGTACTAAATACAATAAAAAAGTAGAATCATAGAAATTTAAAAGAATAGACAACATATTATGCTCTTTAATATAAACATTCATATATTTTTCAAACTAGGTATTTCAGCTTTTTTCTGCAGGTTTAGAGGTAAAACACCCAGACCCATGCATGCAAAACAGGACCTCTTTCAATGATCTATATAAATATTCCAATCTCCTTAACTATGATTCAGATACATTTTCCAAGAAATAATTGGTCATCAATTTTATTACAAAAATACCTGCCTTCTAATTAACAAGTTATTGATCTTGTCAAAGAGAACCTATCCCCAGAAAGTCTTTTTAATTCGAATATCAGTGCTACGAAAGCATTGGATCATTCATGCCAAAATTTCTGTTTACTACTACATTCCAAGCCAATAAAGGGATTTCTTTCACTACCTTTCCTCTATGAATTAAATTAATGTATTTCCTAAATATAGCAATTTGGGGGCTGAGCAGATGGCTCAGTGGAATAAGCACTTCCCTGGCAAGCACAAGGGCCTGAGCTCAATCCCCGGTTCCATCAATCAATCAATAAATAAATAAATATCAATAAATAAATAAATATAGCAATTTTATGACATAGAACTTAAATTTCTAAAGCTTCATTTTACAAAACACCCTTTTTCTAAAAGCTAAAGCAATTTCCTGTGTAACATTTATAGATTTTCTAGTAAAAGTCATGCTACTTCCATTCAAATAATGATTTTCTTGTATCTTAAGATTACAATCTAACATATTTCAGTATTTGTACCCGCATATAATTGTTGAGCAGTGCCACCATGAGTAAGCAATGAAGGAAAAATACTTTAAATAAAAGCTATGTACAGAGCAATGTCCTTTGACACATTGACATACTTTTCAACCAGCATTTTTGACATGTGATTTAAAAAGCACCAGTCTCAGTATACTTATGAAAGCAATGACTAACATATTTGGGGGCAGGTTCATAACTTTTATATTAGGCTATTAAAGTAAATGCTAGGATATTGTCACGGATGAGTTGTCACACATTACTTCATGGCAGGTATATATAGTCATGTAAAAATCATAGAGTGGACTTACAGAAATAAGCATGTGTATGACAGCATGAAATGATACCGCCCAATAGGTCTAGCATTACATATTCAGTCTTTCATTGACCTAAATGTCATAGGATTCATATATATATATATATATATATATATATATATATAGTCTGTAGAGACAGACTGTGGGTGTTCAGATGCCACCTGGGGTTAAAACATTAGCGCCAACTAGTCTAGCACTACAGAGTGGCTGTATAATTCCTAGATAAATTGATTCAGACTCATGATTATCATCTGCAAGTTCTAGAAGAATTTATATTATATGTGCATATATATATAAATGTATGTCATAAATGCGTTGTGAGAACTAAACTAGTACACAAAAAGCATCTGTGACAGTATTAGTCTTGGAGCCAGTGTAATTATATTTTTATATTTCTTTATTTAACTTTGTTCACAAAAGTATTAACCTTGAAAGAATTTCTACAATGTGATATGTATATACACATGTCTACACCTGGAAATTTACCTATGTGTCTGACGGTAGATATACACATCATATTTTTTACTTTGCTTGATTCTCATCCACTTGAAAAAAATTTATTCTGCTCTTGCTCTGTACTTGTGCTACTATCTGACATCAAAACTTCACTGCTTGACCTTTTAAGACAATTGCTTCCTGCAAATAACTTCCAAATAATGGTTGATTACCCAAACTATTATTTGTACCTAGAATATATATAGACATTCTAGTGTAAAATAACTTCATTCTTGATTTGCAACAAAACAAATTTACTATGCATTCATATTCAAAAGCTGTTAATGAAACTACAAATTAATATTAAACAGACATTGAAAAATGGGATTGCATTCAGCAGTAAGTGACCTGAATGTCCCTGTTGTTTTTATTCATTCTATTGCTTTACAGCTGCATCTAACATTAAACGTACTAGTGAACTTCAATTGTCATACACCTGTGAATGTTGAAACTCAACGTATGATGTTAAAGTCACAAACAAAAATACACAGATAAGAATCACAAATATAAGGGAGAAAAATCATCCAATTTTACTAGTAGTGACTTTATATTTCATTTATATTCACTTAATTGGTTAACCTTTCTGTTTGTGATTAATTATACAAACAATATGATTTTAGCATTCCCTGAGTTGTAATATGCATTTTATGACAGAAAGTATTCTATTTTGGAAACCCTGGAATAAGAAAGCTCGAGTCTTCTTTATTATAGTACTGCACCTCTCTGTGCCTTTATTCCATACACCTATGAAGTGGTATTTTTAAAAGAAAGTATAGTTTGAAGGACTTCCTACACTTGTTGGGTGATGTAACTCATATTCTGGATCCCTTTTTAAGGATGAGTTCAAGACCAATATCCTAGTGCAGTCTTAATAGATGTTTATTTCGTTCGTATTTGTAAATAATGCCTCATGATTATTTATTTATACTTTTCTTCATACTTTGCCAAGCTTTTCCATTCCAATTGAACGTCTTCTTATCATGAAGCATTTTAAATTTGTGAATTTCCAACTGTCAGACGTAATAAGACTTTTAAAAGCCCTCGAACTGGCACTCCTCTGACTTTACAGTAGGGCCTTTCGCTTAGTTTTCCTCCTCACAGCCACTTTGCTCTGTGTACTATGCAGTATGTGGCCGAAACTGTGAGCTTGGAAGTGGAAGTTCAATTCAAGTTCATAAGATTTATGAGGCAGCAAGCACAATACAAGTGAGCATGGAATATGCATCTCTGGTGGCCTAGGACTCTTATTCACTGGCATCAGCAATTGCTTCAGTATTATGTGCAAGAGCTAATAAGGATGCTTGTAAGAGTTGAATGTATCTAAGTGGGGTATGGAAGCTGTACCTACTTGCTCCTGCTGATCCCTGACTTCATCTCAAGGATGAGTATGGCCAGCACTGAACACAATATCTCACACTGCCTGGGATCATCCTGATTGCTTCTAAACTGAAAAAGAAGGCCCTTTGCCAGCGAGTTCTCTTCTACAGCAAGAGGGCCTCAGCAGGTAGCTGATCAACTCACATACCTGAAAGCTTTTATCATCTCATTAGTTTCCAATTGTCTGCTCCTCAGAGCTCTCACACATCATTTAACTAAAGCCTCAGCTATTCTTTGTCAGCTCTCATCAGGAGATCAGCATCCCAGTTATATCAAATTGATTTTATATCACAATATAAGTCAAATTGTAAGTTTGCTTGGCCAGCATCTATGAACTACTTTACAATAACTGAAATTCAGCATTTCCCAAACCCATGTTTTGAAAATACTGCCAGGTGAAGGTCCATAATGTACTTAGGAAGACCAATTAATTAGGGTACTGTTTCGTCTGTCAGAGCTGCTTAGCAATATCCAAGTTAATGGCTGTGTGCTGCTTCTAGGTATATTGCTCACTTTCTAAACTTTCTTCTTGGCATTTTTAGAAGACTTTAAAGCATCTGTACTCAACCTTGGCTTCACATTAGAGCCATCTAGGGAGAGTTAAAAAATATTGAAGCTAAGATTCACCCTCCAGAGATACTAATAGATCCAGGGTGAGCATTAGGCACTGATAGTGCTTAAAAAGCTTTCTATGCAATTCTAACATAATGCCAGAGATGAAAGTCACTAGGTTACAAAAAGAGAAAGTATTTGAACCTTTTGGTGCATCATAATAAGCTTCTGTAATCCTGATTAAAAATATTCTATGAAAAGAAAAACAAATATGTAATTCAGTAGCTTTTTTTGGAGACAGAGTGTCTCCTTGTAGTTCAGGCTGGCCTTGAACTCACTGTGTAGCCCAGCATTGCCTCAACTCACAGTGATTCTCCTGCCTCAGACTCCCAAGTGCTGGGATTAATAGGTATGCACCATTACACTTAGGCACTTTTTAAAAGTTTTTGTTGTACTAGGTAATTGAAGTCAGGGTCTTTTACCATACTACACAAGTGCTCTAACAGTGAGCTACATCCCTAGCCATTTTATTAAAAAAAAATTAAAATGATACATTTCTGTATGACCTCTAGAAACTCCACACTTTCAAACTCTTTAATTTGGACTTCCTTTAATCATCACTAGAACATATTCTGGGTTAATCACAGAAATGGAAAATGTATTAAACAACTGTCAATTTTTTATTAAGCATCTATTATAAATTGGATAATGTCTATGAAAAATTTAGAAATATAAATTATGTCTTTGGACCACGGAGATAGCTCGGTAGAATAAGTGCTTGCCTGGCAAGTACAGGGTCCTGAGTTCAATCCCCGGGACTGGAAAAAAATCTTTGATTTTAAGGCTTATCATTTTATTTATGGAGGGATATTTATCTAAAATAATGACCAATAATACAAAAGTGAAGTGATATATGTATACATAAATTATAAACAGAGAATACTATTTACCAACCTAGCCTGCCAAAAAACACTGGAGATTCTTTCCCCCAACACCTGAGAGTGAGAGAGACTTATTAAAGGGTTGCCTTAAGAGAGGCTTCGGGTAAATACTATGGATGATATGGAAATGATTGCTAGTTTTTATATATTTGGTGCAGGGTCTCACTATGCAGCTTGGACTCTAGTGACCCTCCTATTTCCGCCTCCTCAGTGCTGGGATTGCAGTTGTGCGCCACCAGGCCTGGTCTTGGTGGCCAGTTCAGGGTGCCCAGGCATGGGACTGGAGTGGCATGTGGTGCCAGGGATGGAACCCTGATCCCTGCACTTGCCTAAGCAGGCACTCGCTCTGCTGAGCTATCTTGCTGGCCAGATTTTGAGTTTTTAAAAATTGCCATATTAGTCCAAGACCACTGATCAAGAAATGTTAACAGACATAATAGTCATTAGAACATTGCAAAACTGGGCCTGTGTTTTTTCCTCTTCCTATATTTAAAAATTTTTATGGTTTTCTCCTTTTATGGTTTTGGGAAAGTTATTATTTTTTTACATTAATTAGCTTGATTTAGTCACTCCACAAAGTGTACATAGATCTTGGTGTACACATTAAGTACATACAATTTGTAATTTAATTTAAAAATAAAACAACTGCTCATGGTGACATGGCCTTTGAGTCAAACTTCAGAAAGCATCCTACTCATTTCATCCTCCTCAGAGCATGGTTAGCATCATTGGAATTTTATGCATCCATCATAGCTGTTCTCTTAATTTTATAAATGGGATGAACAAATATATGGATGAAAGTAATAGCACTGGATTTTTTTTTTTATTTTGGGGGAAGAGTCTACGGGGTGTTCAGCGTCTCACTACTAGCTCAGACTCATAGAGATCCGGCTGTTTACAGCCTCCCAAGAGCTGGGACTACAGGTTCATGCCACCACACCCAGTCTCAATTGCTGTCTCAGTGTGCCCCGAGGGCTGGGCCAGCACGGTAAGCCTGGGGATCCAACCCCCGGCCCCTGTGCCTGCTTGCAGATGCTTTAATCTGCTGAGCTATTTGGCGGGCCCAGCACTGGAGTTTTAAATGTATAAAATCTGTCTTGGTCACTTTCTTGGTCATTGAGACAAAGCATCCAGCACTCACAACTTCAAAGAGGAGAGTATTTTGGCTCACAGTTTCTGAAGACTCTGTCCCTGTCTGGTAGGCTCAAACACAGAAACGACACGGTAGCACTGTCTGCCACAGAGAAAAGCTGCTCAGGCGTGGAAGCTAGGCAGCAGGCAGCAAGGAAGAACTGGGGCTGGAGCTAAGTCCTTCCAGGTCATGCCTCGACAGCCCTGCCTCGGGAAAGTTATTTAATAGCTGTAGTAATGATATCTTTGAATCTTGAATATTTCTGCTCGCTTATTGGACTTCTGTTGCAACACAGGAAAATGCTGTTACTAAACTTTGGGAGGTGTAGAGAAATGTGGACCCAAACATTCAACCCAATAAACAGTCCCCAGCAACGTGGATGAGCACAGCTAAATCAACAGAGCCAGCCAACCCCTGGGTAACCCCAAACAGGTGGGCAAATACACTCAAAAAATAAATGAGATTTGCGCATGTCATGTGAGAAAATGATATGAAAAGGTATGTGTTTAATATTTTATTCATCATGCTTGGTTTTAAAATGTGAAAATTTTCCAGAATAAAATCACCTTTCTAGTTGCTTATACTACTGCTTATTTTACAAATAGTTTTAGGATTGTTGTTGAGGATTCAATAGAACACATCCGCCTTTGTAAGTTGTCTGCTAGCCACCTACTCAAACATTTTGGGTTCTTTCGTTTTTACTTTTTTAAAATTTTAATTTAATTTTTTATTTTTTTCAGATTAATGAGAAAAAAAGATAGAATAGCAAGGAAAGCTTTTCAAAACAGGTCAGTAGGATGGTTACTATAATTAATACATTGCATATTGTTGTCTTCATAACAGTTATTCAGAGGACAAGATGCAGACATGATATCTTGTCTAAATAATATTAGTACAAACCTTTCTTCTCAATGAACTAAGAAAAAGGTCCTTTAAAGACTTCTCCAAATACAGTTTCTCTAACTGCAACTATGACAAAATAAAACAAAACAAAACAGGGGAATATAAATAAAGAACCGTTTTGTTGTGAAAAATATTTGTATATGCAAGATAGTTAGAATAGGTATACAGCTATTTATTCAAAACTTTTGAAAAGACAGTGTCTTATTTTTACACACAATTTAAAGTTACCTCATCACCCAGAAGCATGGGAGAAGAGATGAAAAATTTGTCTCCTCCTTAGACTAGAAGCTCTACTTGGAGGAGAAAAGTTAATAATGCCTTCTACACTTAATTTGCTCTTTGCTGATCTAGGATTTTCCGACCACACTGAGTTGCTCTTACAAACAGCTCAAAACATCGGGTTTATTAGAGTGTTGATGCTCTCAGGGATAGACTCACCCACAAAGCAAGTAGATTTGTACAGAAATTCAAAGACAAAATGATACTCAGTGAACTTTATGGAATTAATAAGGAGCAGAGTCGATAGATAATTTAAGGAGGTACATAATAAAGACACAAAAATCCTTAAGTCACTGCCAGTGTTCTCACAGCTTACCCCTGAACTCTTTCTGTGTATAACCTGCCTATTTCCCAGTAACAGTTTGTACCAGCTTCACACAGCAGATTACAGGATCAGAAGATGGAGGATTAATGCTTCAATTCCTGGTGATCCATTTTTGTTACACCCATAACAACAGAACACAAGAAATATTTTCTCTTCAAATTCATATTCTTTGAATTTCTTCTAGGATATCTATGTGAAATTGAGCAAAAATTTAAGAAAGTTAATCTTTAGCATAAACAGCTTAGTTTGTTTCCTAGCATATATTCAGTGTTGACTTGAGAATGTCGATGCTTCATTATTCACTTTGTTAAATTTACACGGGCTTTTAAGCTCCTATTTGTTGATTTATCTATGCTAATTCGATAAGGGCCTTATAAATCACCAATCACCAGGAAAAAGAGAACTTACTAATAACTTGAATCATTACTTATGATCCCATATAATTCAATTTTTTCCTACCCTCCATCAAATGGCACAAGTGGAAATACACTTTAAATCCTGTGTTCAGCTTTCCTTAGGTTTTTAAACTTAAAAATCTTGAGAGACTCTCACATGCATCTTCTTTTGTTTTATTTATTTATTTATTTTTTTATTTGGTACTTGGAATTAAACTGAGCACCATGCACAGGCCAAATAGGCATGTGCTGTTGAGCTATATCCCCAGGCCAAATGGTTCATCTTACCTGCTGTACTATATTTAAACGTATGAAATACACAGTTCATTCATCTATTCTCCTCTTAATGGCTACTACTTATTTCCATGTTTTTGTTCTTCCAAACAGTCATACTATAGATATTCCTACAAATGTCTCTGAATGAAAATAAATGAGATTTCTGTGGAAGTGGAATCACTGATTCAAAGTATTATGCATTCAGAATTTTACGTGAAAATATTGAACATTTTCCAAACTAGTTAGATAAGTAAATTGTCCATTTTAATTTCTAAGTGATAATGTAATCAATGACTTCTCTAATATCTGATATTTTCAGACATTTTAATTTTCCTTTTCACCCATCCAAATGAGAAAAACTAGAATATTTATTTGCATTTCACTAATAATAACATACATTCAGAAATTTATTAACAAGAAGTGTTTTATCACCTATGAAATACCTGTTCTCTATTTTTCCTAACTTTTATTGGATATTTTTTATTTTCTTGGCTGTTTGTGGAAGAATTTTATGTATTTCCAATATATGTTATTTGCCATTTTTAAAGCTACAAATACATTACTAGCATGTAAACTGACTTTTACTTTGAGATGATAAAGAATTATTTTGGCCAGAGGGATTATACTTAATATTATGAAAATTAAAGAAAATTTAAAAGAATAGTATACTAAATGCCCATCTTTTATCAGTGTTCTTCACTCAAGGTGAATACCAATATCAATCAGCTGTTGCAATTTTGCCACTTTTGCTTAATTAATATAAATTTTATGTGTGCATTATTTTACAGAATCACCTAAATGGATATTTTTGGTATTTGATATTTTACTATTAATTCCTTTTGTATGAATTTCTTAGCAGCAAAGACCTTTGCTACTAAAGTAGAATAATCACATCATCTTTGTCACAATAATGATACTTTCCTCTTTTGTTTTTCATTTTAATTTTATTTATTGAAAAGTGGTTTTTGTTAATTTATTTGGCATACATTCCCACTACACAGCTCGGATTCACAGTGATCTTCCTGTGTCAGCCTCCCTTGTGCTGGGATTACAGGTGCGTGCCACCACATCCAGTTTCAATGGCCAGCTCAGTGCATGTGTTACTGGGGATTGAACCAGGGTACTTGCGCTTGCCAGGAGGTACTTAGACCACTGAGTTATCACCTCAGCCACTCTTTTCTTTTTAACTTATTGTAATTTCTCCAAATGCATATATTGTAGTGTCACTATTCAAATTCCCCCATTTGCCCTTAAATTTTTCTTTCACAGCTTTGAAAAAATACAACCAAAGTAAAAACAATATATATATATATATATTTGACGGAACCAGGGATTGAACTCAGGCCCTTGTGCTTGCCAGGGAAGTGTTTATACTACTGAGCCATCTCCCCAGCCCCCATTATTTGGTTTTAATATTATTTTCTAGCTCATGCAATAACTTGGCCATTTTTTTTCATATTTTCTGTGGAGCCTTGATTTTTATACCATTGAGGTTTTGAAGAACAGAGTCTGTTGTTTTTAATGATATCATTCATTCTTAGTTCTAGTGATTGTTTCACCCTCAAACTTAGAGCAGTTTTTCCATAAACAGCTTTTAAAAATTATTTCTGGCTTTATTTCTTTATTTGTGCATGTCTGCAGGAAATAATAATTTGATTTATCCTGGGAAGGAGGCACATGTACAAAACATCTTATTTCTTTTTTCTTGCTCTTCCTCTCCCGTCATTTCTGTCTGCTATTGTCTCTTGGCATCAACCCCTTTTCTGAAATATTTACCTCCCTCTTTCCTATATTGCCTATTGTTCTTTATTTATACTTTGGGTTTCTCATATGAGAGACCATGTGATCCTTAAGCTCCATACCTGATTTATTTCTTTTAACATTGTGGTCTCAAGGTACATCCATTTTCCTTAAGTTTATTCCTTATTGATACCAGAATAGTACTCCATATTGCATTTTCTGTATCCATTCATCTGTTGATGAATCTATAGTCTGCTTCAAAAATCGATGAACTATTTCGAGTTGTTCTAGTATAAACGTGAGTATGCATGTATAATTGAAATATGATGATTTTGATCTCTTTTGGGAAGACACCTTGGTCTAATGAAATTCTTATTTTTAGATTTTTGAGAAATCTCCATACTGCTTTACATAGTAATTTTAATGTTTCACATTCCCATCAACAATGTTTGTGTTCCTTATTGTTCCTACAGTGTCTCATGCAATTTTTATAATTTGATATTTTCAATTATAATTATTCTGGGATAAGATAGTATCTCAGTACTGTTTTAATTTGCATGCCTGTAATGACCATCATGATAAACTTTTTTCCATGTATCTACTGTCCATTTGCATTTGTTCTCCTGACATATGTTCATTTATTTTAGTTGACCATTTTTTGATTTGGAATTTTATTTTGGGCAGACTAAATTTTTGAGTTATTTAGGTATTTTCCATATTAGTCCTCAGTCTGAGGTGTACCTGATAATATTTTTCCCCACTCTCTAAGTTGTCTCTTCACTCTGTTCTTTGTTTCCTTTACAGTGAAGATTTTTGATTTGATATAATTCCACTTTTCAGCCCTTGATGCTATTTCTTGTGCAACTGGGCCTATGTTCAGAATGTCTTAGCCTACATCTATGTGTTCAAGAACTTCGCCTATTTTATCTTGAAACAGAGTGTTTCTGTTTTAGTATTTATGGTTTTGTTCCATTTTGATTTTAGTTTAGTATACAGCAAGAAAAATGGGTCTAGATTCAATCTTCTGCAGGTGGATAGCGAATTGTGAAAGCATCATTTGCTAAAGCGCTCATCTTCCTTCACTGCATGTCTTTGGTTCCTTTGAACAAGTATCAGATAGCTGAATGTGCCTGGGGTGGTTTCTGCATTATCTGTTTTATTACATCGACTCACGTGTCTACATCTATACTGCTTTTAACATTGTTGCCTTGTATTATAACTTGAAATCTGGGATAGTGATGCATCATGTTTTGATCTTGTTGCCCAGGACTGCGTTTGCTATTTGACTCTTCATAAAACTTTATGGTGAACATTATTTGCTTCTTATTTTGTCACATCAAAAATCTATTAACATTAGTTGTCTCACTGTTGTGGTACACCAGTATTTGAGTAATTAGTTAAAGCACTGTGGACCAGATGTTTTCATCACAAATACATTTTACCTTTACATTTAGGAAATAATCTTGTGTGGCATTGTAACAGCAAATACCTTCAATGTTTTTGAACTAATTATTTATTAAAGTATTATATTAGAGGCTTCAAAATGATCACTTTCTAATTCACTTAGAACTTCCACACGTTTTAGTTAATAAATCCTATTAAAAAACAACACTGCTTTTGCCACATTTTTAAAGAGAGTTTTTAAAAACTGGTTTTAAGTTCAACAGCAAAATTTACAGAAGGTGTGTACCTCTGACCTCAATATGTACCTAGTCACTTTTACTATTTTCATCATCTTTGAAAAGACACGCTTGTTATAATTTGTGAATCTACATTGACACATTACAGTATTGTCCAGCTTATATTAGTGTTTATTGCACAAGCTATGCATTATGCAACATTGGCCAAATAGGTAATGACTTGTATTTATTTATTTATTTATTGCAGAACCGGGGATTGAACCCAGACACTTGCACTTGCCGGGGAAGCACTTATTCTATGAGCCATCTCCCTGGCCCCTGTATTTATTATTATAAATAAATTTTATTTATTTATTTATCCCCTATTATTTATTACTAGACAGAACATTATCACAGCTTCCTGTATGGAGATGCCTCAAAAATTAATGATATATCTGCTATATGATCAAGGCGTTCCTCTTCTGGGTATAGCTAAAGGAAATGAAAACAGCATAGCAAATAGATAACTACATGCATTTCTTTATTATGACATAATACATAATAACACTTAGGGGGTCCATCAAGGGCAGAATGGAGAACTACAATGTGGTACATCTATGCACAGTAAACTCTTATTTAAAATAGAGTGAAATCCTGCCATTTTCAGCAGTGAAAAGGGATTGGAAAAAAAATTTTAAAAAATTTTGAAAAGGGATTGGAGGACTATTGTTAAGTAAAATAAACCAGGTGCCAAAAGGTAAGTATTGCATATGTTCTTTTATATGTAGAACTAAGAAAGTGTCATGTTGCCTGTAGAATGTCAATTGCTGGAGTGTAGAAAAGATGGGAAGCATAGATAAAAGCAGGGCAAATTTGGGTAGTGCACAGTGTGTGTATTGAAATATCATACCAAACTTAATTAATATATACAATTATTATGATTAATCAAAATTAAAGTAAATATTGATAAAAAATGCATGTCATTGTAGTCTCATCTCTTTTCTTTCAAGTATAATGGTATATGATCAGTTACTGTGAATATTCTTTTGTTGAGTTATTTTTTCACCAAGGCATGATCTGTTCTGGTTTATTTTTGGAAGTTGGTACATGCATTTAACATAATTTAATAAATTTAAATCCTGGTATTTCTTTGTCCCTTTCTTCTTCCCTATTACACATCCTCTTCTCTACTTCCAGAAATTTACCTCCTGGGTTCCTGTATTTTCTTTAAATTTTTATGTCTTACTCTACATAAGTTTTAAGTTTCTCATGTAAGAGAAATAATGCGCTATTTAGTTTTCTGTATCTGGATAATTTCCCTTTACTTAAGGATTTCTAGTTCCATTCATTGTTCTGGAAATGATTATTTCATTCTTCTTCATAGGTGAGTAATAATCCACTGAATACAAACAAAATTTCTTTATGCATTCATCTGGTGATATGCAGCTGGGTTTATTTCCACAGCTTAGTTATTGTGAATTGCCTTGCTGTAGACAAGGGTATGTATGTGTTACTATAGTTGATAGGCATATTTCTTTTGGAAATAGGCCTAAGAGTGGTATAGGTAGGTCAAATTGTATTAAAATGTTTTAGTATTATGAGGAATCTCCATACCACTTTCCATTAGTGGCTGTAGCAGTTTACATTAACAGTTTAGGGGAGTTACTTCCTCCCCCTCACCCTCAACACCATTTACTGATTTTGTGTTCCTTATATGTATTCTGACTGGAAAGAGATAGAATCTCAATGTGGTTTTAATTTTATTTTTCAGATGACTAGATATGGTGAACATTTTTTATTTACCTTTTGGCCATTTAAACCTCAACTTTAGAAAGTACCTGTGGATTTCATTTGTCCAGTTTTTATAGAGGTCAGTTTATGCAGGTTAATTTTTAAGTTATTCATACTCTAGATGTTAGAATATCAAAAGAGTAACTAATAACTATGTTCTTCTACTTAGTACATTATCTCTTCATTACAATAATTATTTTCTTTGCTGTGAACAAACTTTATAATTTCAGGTAATCCCATTTATTGATTATTGATATTATTTCCTATGCTTTTGGAGTTGTGTAGAAAGTCATTGCGTGTGACTTCAAGTGTTTCTCTTAAGTTATTTACCAGTCATTTTCTTAATATTTGTGCTTTGATATGTAAGTCTTCATTCATTTAGGTTTGATTTTAGCACAGTATGAGAGATCATGATATAGTTTTAATTTTCTACACATTGATCTCAAGTTTTCCCAGCAGTGTTTCGTAAAAAAAAATTATTTCTTCAGAATATATATTTGACATCTTTGTCAAATATCAGCTATCCTAGTTCATGGTTTTGTTTTTTTGTGCTTTCTATTCTTTTCCGTTGGCTCACATTTTGTTTTTGTTTTAGTATCACATAGTTTGTTAGTTTTGCTTTATACTGGAGCTTGCATTCCAGCATAAGAATACTTCCAACATTGTTGCTTGTTCCAGGATGGCTTTTGATATTCCATGTATTTTTTGATTCCAGATGAAATGAAGCATTGTGTTTTGTAATTCTGTAAGGAATGTGCTTGATATTTCAATTGGAATTACATTCAAATCTATAGATGCCATTTGGTTTTAATAATATTAATTCTGGAAATCCAAAAAAAAGGAAAGCCTTGTTCACTTCAGATTTTTTTCTTCAAAATGTATAATACAAGTAAAAGGAAAGAAAGAACTTGAGGACTAACTAATTAAGAGATGGAAAGGAGAAGAGCTAGGAAACAGGACAGTGACAAGCCATACAGTTATACATAGAAGATAAGCAAGGCAATGATCCTGAGAATCTCCAGAAGATTTTTAAATCTAGTGGTTAATTGGAAAGATTATCACACTGACTAACTATATATACTGACACCTGTGAACTAAGAAACTGCACTGAAGATGGCAATTTGTA
>NDGM011178018.1:0-19930 GCA_002564305.1 Octomys mimax | reverse complement strand
GAGACAGAGACAGACAGACAGACAGACAGACAGACAGACAGAGACAGAGACAGAGACAGAGACTTTCTATCTGTAGTGGGCAAATAGCAGAGATTCAGTGAGTAACAAGGAGTAGCAGGGAACTGGCCTGTTTGTGTGTCCTTGCTGGAAGTATAAAGATTCTGAGCCTGTAGTGATTCTGCAGAGAATGGGGCTGGGACAATAAAGACAAAAAGAAATCAGGAAAAGACATGTATGAATAGGTATAGATGCAAAAAGACTTATAATACAGAATAAAGTAGGGGGAAAGACCTTGGGAGAATTTTTGCTACCCTACTGGTTTTTTAAGCCTAAATTTCTGGTGGGTGTGATAGAGATCTGGTCATAACAGCTCACACCCCTGGATCAGCAGGGTTGATGGGGCTGCAAGTACAGATGGACAAGGCAGCTTCAGCCCCTTCTAACTGCTATAGTGAATGTCTTTAAAATAAACTCTATCCTGCCATAACATCTTCACAGATTGAAGATCATTTTACCCATAGCTGAGATTAATAGTCTGTCCTACAAAACTTGATAAACTATGAATGCATACAAACTAAGTTTATAATATGCAAGCACTGATCTTATCTTCCCACAATCTCTGTCCATGAGTAGCCAAAAATTTTAAATAAACACAATGCACCAAAACAAGCCTATAACTCCACACTTAGTGGTTTTCAAAGATTTGTAAGATTTTTCTTTGGTTGATACTGATTAAACACACATATATGCCTGCATATGTAATATTAAGAACCAACTCTGAGACATTCCAAAATGTTCAACAAACAGTTCAAAAAGAACTCAATATGGACTTATCCCTCTCCTTGAAAGAAAAAGAGCTCTCACTGTAGTTGGTGAGCTACGAGATACTCAAGTGAAACACCATCATATGCTGTCTGTACTTTGGTAAATGTTGTACTAGTATACAAACACTGTAGGAATTTAAAGATTTGATCACTCTTTCAACAGAAGTAGCCAAAATTTGACCTAAGAAGAGACGGAAATGGAGCCTGGAATTATACGGTTAAGATTCAAATAGAACTGATATCATTTAAGTATCTACTATATATGGAGATGAGGATTATTCACACAGATGCTATAAATTTAAATTAAACATTATGCTACTATACCAAAAAAGTTTTGACAATATGTTTTTATTTATTTCATATATGTTATGCAGGGAATGGAGTCCTCTAATAAAAATTTTAGTTTGTATTATGTTTGTTTTTCCTCTTCTTTGGAATCTTGGTATCTGAAACTCATAGACTGACGGGGTTGGAGAAAACTTCAGGAACTTTCTACAAAAGATAGCAATTGATAAAGGCAGCCTGCCTCAGGCTGGTAAGTTATCATCCAGAGAACAATGGTGGCAACACTGTGAGACCTGTGGCTCCTGAGGACTGAACTGAGAAAAAAGCAAAGCGATGGCTCTTTGTCTGGAGGAGTCACATGCCCCACCCAGCTATCTCACGTAGTTGTCCTGAAAAGGTTAAACAGACCAGTAAGTAGGAACAACTGCTGCAACTAGCTACATTCAGCAACTGAATGCAGTTCTAATTTGGAAAGCTTGTACATATAGCAGTAAAATTAAAAGCGCCTCACACCTAAAATGTAAGTCTTAAAGCTAAAAGCAAAAAGCATTGAAGAAAACTTTTATGATCACTGTTGAGAAAAAAAATTTTAGATATAAGATCAATGGTGACAATTATAAATTAATAAATTAGACTTCAAAATGTATAATTTCATTTTAAAAAGTAATAAAAAGTAAATAATTTAATAGAATATCATTGCAAAGCACATATTTGATATAAGATAGATAGTTTGTTTTTGTCTTTTTTTTTTTTTTGGTGGAACTGGGGACTGAACTCTGGCTCTTGCACTTGCCAGGGAAGCGCTTATTCCACTGAGCTATCTCCCCGGCCCCTGTTTTTGTTTTTTAAAACAAGTTTTGCTATATAGTTCAGACAGGCATTGAACTTCCTACGTAGCCTAGACTTGACTTGAATTTGCAATAATCCTCCTGCCTCTCCCTCAGGAGTGCTGAGATTACAGGGGTGCACCACACCTAGCCAGATATGATACATTTTTGTATCTAGGATAAATAAAGAACACTGAAAATAAAGTAAGAAAACAAAGCATCTGGTAAAAAGTACTGAACAAAAATTTGAATAAACATCAAGGAATATACATGGTTAATAAATAAGCACATGAGCAGTTTCTCAACACTATTACTCGTTTGAGAAACTCAAATTAAAAATGCAGCGGGACTTCTGAGAGACGGAGGCAAAAAGATCTCAAGTTTAAGCCCAGCCTGAACAACTTACCTAGAACCTTGATTAAAGGACTGAAAATGTAGTTCAGTGCAAAGTCCTGGGTTCCATCTCTACTGCTACACAAACAAGCAAACAAACCTGTAGTAAGATGCTACTATAAGTCTATTAGAATGGCTAAATGTTGGTAAAGAGGTAGCATAACTGCAACTCTCATAAGATGGTTTTTTGTATATAAACATAATTTGGTGGTTAAATTCTTTGGAAAAGAGCTTGCAAGTTTCTTGAATTTCAGTGTATGCCAGCCAGATGATTTACTAATGTACCACTAGAAATAAAAGTAGCTGTATCTTCACTATTTTGCACATAAATAACAAGGATAGGTTATTTATAATAGCACAACAGCCAGAACAAGATAAAAACAAATGCCCACAAAAAGAAGAAAGGATAAACACATTATACCAAACACATGTAATAGAATAACACTATACTGTAAAACAGAATACTAGATCAAAATGACTAAATAATAGATCAAAAACGAGTAAATTTCAAAACAAGAATGTTTAATATAACTTGCCACACTAGTATATACTGTATGATTTCACTAATAAAAGTTCTGCAAAATGCAAACTCATCTACAGTGACAGAAAGCAGATGAATAGGTGCTCAGGAATAAAGAAGGGCGCAGAGGCAGGGAAAGCTAAGAGTCGGAAAGTAAGCAAGGAGCCTTGCAGTCAAGAATACATCCATCAATGGAGACGGTGTCCTTGGCAAGTGCAGATGCCCAAACTTACTCACATGTATACTCCAGGTAGATGAGCTGATTATCTATTAAATACCCATAAAGTATAACAACAACAACAAAAAGCAATCCAAACAAAATCAGTAGAAGACACGCTACCATTAATCCCCCTCAAAATATTGCCCCTTACTTGGCACACACTTAAATCATCATTCTTGCCACTTTCTGAAACAGACATGAAATAGTACTTTTTTGGGAGTGTCTTTACATCGTGTGATCAAAAATATGGTAAATACTGACAAGAAGTAACATCCATGACGAAGGTAAATGTTATGGTTTATAGCCTGATGTCGCGCCCAATGCCTCAAGTGTTCATAGGTGGGCTTTTGGAAGGTGACTGGATCATGGAGAGGGAATACTCATCACTAAAGTAGTTCGTTGATGGGTGGATTTATAGCTGGGCACGATGTTGGGATAAGAACCCCGGTGGAAAAGGAAGGGTTACCATGGGTTTGACCTGGAAGGGTATGTAACCCTTCCCCATGTTCCCTTTGCTTCCTGTCTGCTATGGCAGGAGCTCTTTCTCCTCTGTCATTCCCTTCTGCCACAACACACTTCTAAAGCAGGGCAATATGACTGAAACCTCTATGAACTATGAGGTAAAATAAATATTTTCTCCTTTATGTTGGGTTGTCAGAGATTATGTCTCAGCAAAAAAGAAAGTCACTGAGAAAGCAGGCTCATGAGTACATTACAGAATGTCTTCACTTTGGTCACTAGATTTGGCACTGTGCAACTTCTGGGTCTTATCCAAAGTCAAAATTACAATGAAAAATAAAGACTTTTAATCCATTCCGGACAGAAAGGCAGCACAAGTAATGACATTCACAAAAGAGGACTTCCAGAACTGCTTCAGAAACTGACAAGCGTAATGGGATAAGTGTGTTGGAAACAAGGGGAATATGTTGAGGGACCAAGATCATAATATGTCTTTTACTGAATTGTTTTAAACATTCACTGTATTTTCAATCAGATCTTATATATAAGAATGTGAGTCTGAGTTAAAAAGGGAAAATAATAAAACAAGAAAGATTGTTTACATGAGCCAGTGACAATATTGTGTCCTGAACTAGTATGGTAAGTATAAATAATCCAATTCTTTTGCATCTGATATAAACAAAACAAAATCACTATTGGTTTTCAAATCTACTGGGGCATTTCATAACTGCTTAAATTTAAAAACAAAATTAGCATTTAAATCTAAGCAGATATGGGATATTCTAATTTGGGAAAAATAATCCATAAATGTATAAGGATTGGCATCATTTTAAAATTAAATTATAGCTTTCAGAAGGAAATATGGCTCTCAATACCTTCATTAGAGAAGTCTGAATGATGGGTCACTGGCGCCCTGGTGACATGCTCCTCAAATTCTAGGCTCTCAATTTAAGCTCTGCAACCCTAAAGAGAGCCTGACAGATAACTTCTGTTCCCTGACACTCTACTGGCTGCTTAACACAGGTTATTGATTCTGAGGTTTAGTCACCAAATACTCTCTTAATTAAGAGCTCTAGGTTATTGACTATCTTCATTTCCCCTGTGTCTCTTTTCTTAGTCTTGGGTAAAATTAAAAACCTTGTGCACCATTTTTCAACTCACTTCAAAGGAAGTGGCCTCAATTTACTATAAAAATGTCAATGACTGGCTAATGACCTAATCTCAAAGGGTCAGGAACCTTGCTCCCAATATCTCCTTTCTATAGTCCCAGGGTCAGGCAATGATGATAAGGTCTCCAGCACAACTGGATTATGAGGCCAAGTTTGTAAAACTGTTCAGGATACGGGAAGCCCTTTTGACACCACACACAAAGTCAGCAGTAACATCCCTGAGAGGTCAGTGTGAACCAACCAGATGGTGGTAATATTGCAAGTTTTTAAAAAAATTTAATTCATTCCAGAAAAATATACATATTAATAGATTATATGAAAGTATTTATGGTTACTCTAGAGAAATCAGGTTAAGTATTACTGTTAATTTCACTGTCTTAAAAATTATTTGGAAAGTTACTCTATTTTCTTTAGTCTTTCAGAATTAACTTTCTGACAAGTTTAATGATGATTTTGTTTAGGTAAAGAGTCATATTAGAGCTAAGCATGATGTGCACTGCTGTGCTCCAAGCTATTCAGGAGACTAAGACAAAAGCATTGTAGATCTGAGGCCGGCGTAGGCAACTTTGCGAGAAAGTGTATCACTATTAAAAAGTAAAAAGGATAAGGATGCTGCTCAGCATTTCATTGGTTTAATTTCCTTTGCTACTCACACACAAACAAAATCATATTTGAAAGGATTTAGCCAAACATAAAATGCACACATTTCAATTGGTTCCCAATCTTACTCTCAGAGACTACATCTACAGAGGTTCTTCCAAACATCCATGCTGAGAATAATAAGATTCATTTATACTTATTTTTACTGGTAACTGGTAGTCATCTGGAATTCACTGAAATATAAATCACCAAATGATAGGCTAGTAATTTAAGGAAACCCAAATTCCTTTATTATGGAATGAATAATAAACTTTGAAAATTGTAATAGGACAATTATAATCCTCCAGTGGAAAAGTAAGTAAGGAATACAGTGGGTATAGAGCAAGACAAAAGCTGCATTATTTTGACTATAGTATTATTGAAGTTATGACAAATTAGGGCAAAATTACATAGCCAGAAGACAAAAGAAATACCATTGATGAATCATACGGTAAAAAGAATTTTTGAAGAAATGATATGCAAATGTTTCCAGGGATTATGAGTCAGATAAAATTAAGTCCTACCTTATTTTTATGTAATGTTTGTATGATACATTTACCTAAAGGCTCATCCTAAAGCAAAATGTTTCTGCTTGTATCATTTGCCTGAGGATGGAAAAATATCAATGGATTTAAAAATTTAAACCTCTTTAATATTTGCATGATATTAGATGTGGTATAATCACATACAAAAGTACCTCACAGAGAGCTTTGGAGAATTGCTTTTGCCTGAGGTTTCTGGTATTAATACTTCAAGAGATTAGAAACATCTTACTTTAAAAGGGCTTTCTTTTTGCCCATAGAAATCAAACAATCCTTAAAACACTGAGGCAGAAAAAGGAGATGTTATAAGTCAGTGATATTACCCTTAATTGCCCAAGATTCATATAATAGATTAAAAACCAATCTCAGAAATAAAATAGCTACATGGCCACATATTTGTCACAACACCAATTTACTAAACAAACAGAGAAAATCACATTAGCATAGAATTAAAGTTTTCTATGCAATGTTCCATCACTGAAATTTACTAGCTTCTTTTGATTTCATAAAAACAATGAATGTCATCCCAAGTAAAGAGAGCAACAGTGGTTAAAGAGCACAGGCTTATTCAGTATCTACATTTTTCAAAATAATTTTACATAAAATTTTCCTCTAATTCCATTTCATTATGCTAGATTTCTTTTGCACTCCCTTTGGTTGCAATATTTTTCTGTGTCGTAAATGATCTTTGCATAGTTAAAGCATCTATTATTTTATGACCTAACAGACCACAAGGATTTAAATTATAGTCATCTAACATGAAACACTGCCCTTTCATTCTAACCTTTATATGCTTTGTTTCCTTCTCCCTTTTCCTTCTGAACATGGAAAATTAGGGCCATTTATATGCTGAATATTGATCAGAAGAGAAAAATACATGAAGTATGAGTTATATTCTGACTATAGTGATTTTCCATTCATTCAGTATTACTTATCACATCAATCACTTAATCCGGCAGCATAAATTCTTTTTTTCTTTATGATGAAAAGGATTTTATGAAAAGAGGAATGAATAATCTGATTTTCTTCCAAGCTCACAAAATTTCACAAGGAAGATGTATAGAAAATTCAATGCTTAAAAATGGTAGGGCTTTAATAATGGTTCCCTTTGTAGTTTTAATGTTCAGTGCTATTAGTCTGAGTTATTAGTCTGAGTTATGAATAACATGAATGGAAATATTTTTTAGAGACAGGGTAGCTATGAATTTTGGAAGTGTTTTTGTCAAATATAAGCTTATGGTCACGAAGATCATCTCTTCTTTCTGCTTGATAGACAGGACCAAGAAACACAATGAAATTCTGACTATCGGAAGATTCTACCCCTGTTTCTCAGTAGACTGGAAGAAATTTGGATGCTTTGGGCTGTGACAATTCCTAGGATGGATGCAGCATTTTCAACCTACAAAATGAAGGATAATAAATAACCACAAGCACACCCATCTAAACAACCACACATGGAAAAAAAAATCCCTTCAAACAGCACTACTAGTTGACTTGAGAAGCCCTCCACATTTAATGGGCAGTTTCTTTTGCTTTTCCTCGAAGGTCATCTGGAAGTATTTAGAGAACAACTACTTTATATTAGATCTGGAGAAGCATGCGAGAAGAAAAAATAAAATAAAATAAAAAACAATCCCTTCTTTCAGTGAATTCTATATCTGGAGGAGAAAAAATGTTAGTAAATTTAAGGCTTTGCTGGCATATTTTACAAGTGCCAGTCAGGAGTAGAAATGAAGGAAAAAGGAAATTAATTGAAGATCTAACATTAGAGATAGTAGTTTCTCTTAGAGAATAAGGTCTGAGAAAAATAGTACAGGAGAGATGATGGGTAAGGAAGGCCTCAAGGAAGAAAGAATGGGTTGGAGAAAAAGGTACAGCTCATGAAATTCTAGGCCCACCTGTTAGGGTTCCAATACATCAGGGGAGCCCTTCCCCCATGGCTGAGTTTTTGTTTCCTTGTCTAAGTTCATCATTCTCTCTGCTCTACATCTATCACCAATCATATTCCCTACAGGTCTTAGGACCAAGAAAAGGCAAAAATTCTCATCAAAAAATTTGGTAAATGCTGTTCCCTCCATCAACACAAACTGGTGTGCTTATATAAATTTGTAGACATATGTAACATTTGCAATTCCTTAACTTTCTAAGAATATTAAATCCTTCTTTGTAAGAAAAATAGCTAGGAGACTATACAGACATAACATACCATGATGTGTTTGTTTTTTAAAGGAAAAATATTCCTGCACTCTTAGAAAGAGAATGTACAAGTGAAGACGAGGAAGCATGGGAGGCTGAAGTGTGGCCACACAGAGCTTGGGCCAAGGTCAAGCACAGGCCATTGTGGCTGACGTACAAAGTAGGAAGTGGTAGTTATGCTGGTAGAGTACACACAGACACAAAGATCTCCAGCTTTTCTCTCTAGACCTTTCCATATGAGTATTTCTTTTCAGGGAAAGGACCTTAAAGAGAGATAGGAAAAATGGTAACAACAAGTATAGCACTACCCTGGTAGAAGGAACTCAAATCAAATCCCTGAGCATCATTCCTAGCCCTGGTGATGTATTTTTTATCCTCTGTGATCATTCCAAATATTTATGTTAAGTTATTATATCCTTAACTCTTGTTTTACTTACAGTTGAAAGTTATATAAAGGTGGACTATAGAGGAGACTTAAGAAAAAACTTTTGCTCTGGGCCTTTCTCCACACAAGTAAGAAACCAACAGTACAGAGTCTCGACAATTCAAAAGACTCAAAAAATTAAAATAAAAACTTCATATATTTCTACATTTCATATCATTTTGACAGAATGAAATAAAATAAATTTAGCGATATTTAAGTATCTGAGAATCTATGTCAACTTAGCCAAGATAATGGATGTAAACTCATCCAATGAGAGAAAATAAAAGAAAGACTCTTAAGGGTCATCTTGACCACTGCTCAGATGTAGAACCCCTTCTATAATATTCAGGCAAGTCGACAGCTAATTTTCTCCTACCCCCAATGACAAGGAAGTTTAACTTTCTTATAAAGTCATCCATTCTATCATTCAATATCTCTAGCTCCAAGCATATTCCCTTCAGAAAAGAAACCAGCCTCTCTCTAGCTTCCACCTGTCTATTGAAGTTCTGTCCTCTGGGGCTCAAAGAACAAGTAAAATCCTTTTAAAATGACATTTTGCCATATTCTAAATGTTCATCATAAGTCTTTATAGTTCTTTTCTTCTATAGGATTTATTGTTATATTCCTCATGGGATGTGGGACCTAGGTGGGTCTTGCCCTGGACAATGGCAATGCCTTTAGAAATGGTTCTGGGGCTGGCCAGATAGCTCAGAAGACTAAAGCACCTGCTTAGAAAAAGCACAGCGCAGGGGTTTGATCCCCTGCATACCATGCCAGCCCCACCCCCAAGCTGCACTGAGACTGATACTGAGATTGGGCATGGTGGTTCTCAGCTGTAATCCCAGCACTTGGGAGGCTGAAAACAGGAGAATCGCTGAGTCCAATCTACATAGTGAGACCCTATCCTTAATGCATAAAAAACAAAAACAAAAACAAAAACAAAGACAAATGCAGAAATGGTTCCATGTAATTTAGCTCTCTGAAATTGGATCTTCTAGTCCTCTTTAAATAGTGACTAGGACCTGATAGCTTTTCAGAAAACAGCTTCACATTTGCCAGTGCTGAATATGCTCCTGTGGTTTCAGCCCACAATTGCAATTGCATAGGTGTATCTGAATTCTGAACAGTGCATCTGTCACTCAATGTATTCATTGTTCCTCAAGCTCTGAGTCAAGTCTGCTAAGCATTCCTTCTGTGCTTTCATAAAGCAAATGGAAAGAGTCTGAAGTGAACAACTGAATAAGTTCCCCTATTCAGTTGACATGCCACTAGAGATTTCCCTCTTTCAACTGTACATGTGTATTAAGTGAAGTTGTTCTAGAAGGTATAAAGTCACCTATATGTCCTAGCTATTATTCTACAGTGACAGTAAAGAAAACAAACAAGCAAGCCACTTCGCTCACACCCTGTTACTGTAAAGCCACAGAAAAGATTTTCACCCCAGTCTTTGCATGAAGAATCTGGTTAAGCAGGAGTGTGATAATTCACCTAAAAACCACACAGCCAGGCAGGAGCAGGTGAATGACTAGAAGACAAACTTAATGATTCCCAGTTTCACGGTTGGCTTCATAGCCCTTCACTTATTCACAAACACATCAAGAAAAGATAGCTAATGGTAAAGCTTGGAAATATCATGTCAGGCTCTCTCTTTGCACATTAATAAACACAAATTATAATTTCAATATCAAAATTACTATTAGGCAATAGGTCCAGCTTTCCATTGATCATAATGATCCTCTTTAAATACTCACAATTTTTTAGTAGTTTACCAGGAATTGGTGTCAAAATCACTAGTTAACAGCTTCTGTGGAAACAAGAATGTTAACTCACAAAGGTCTTATATCCCCTCTGTGATTCTCTAAGGACACTGTCATGTGGAGAATGCACTCCTAGAAACTTCCCTAAGGAACAGGATAGCTTGCTGGTGAAGCACTTGGGCTTAAGGGACAAGTTGGATTGCCATTCCTGGCTTTATCGTCCAATACCTATGGGATCTAGGGCCATGTCTTAAATTTCCATAACTTCCATTTCTCTAAATTTAAAAACAGATCAATAACAGTAATTGTTCTATAGGTGCTATGGTATAAGGCATTTTGTAGTTGCCAAAACTCATATTAAGGTCTAATTCTTCCATGTAATAGTATTGAAGTGATGAAGAATTTACAAGAAATTACAGGACTTTTTTTTTTTTTTTTTTTTTGTGGAACTGGGGATTGAACTCAGGCTCTTGTGCTTGCCAGACAAGCACTTATTCTACTGAGCCATCATCCCAGCCCTTACAAGAAATTACAGATATTTAAGAGTAACCAATGCTTTTCCCAAGCAAGTGTGTTCTTGCTCTGTGGAATTAGTCTGGCACTCATAAGAATGACCTGTTTTAAATGAGCCTGGAATTCCCTGACTTTTATTCCACAAACACCACTCTCCATTCTTGCTCTTATGCCTACTATGTGATGCTACAGTGTCACAGAGCTGGGGACCCTTGTCAGAGGAGGTGCTATTTGTAGGCTCTACACTTGTGAGCTGATTAATCCTCTCTACTTTACAAGGTATGTAGCCTCAGGTATTTTGTTAAAGCAACAAAAATAGACTAGAATAATATGTTATTTATGGAAAATAAATGGGATGATACTTGAAAAGCACTTAACCTACTTCCAAGCTTCCTTTATACGCTCAAAATAGAAATCATTTCAAGCAGCTAGATGTTCCTTCTCTATCTTTTTACTCATGTTTAGGTTTCGTTTTCTCTGAAATGTTTCAGGAATTTTTCTTCTTTTATTATGTATCATTTTGGTCACAACAAAAACAACAAATAAAACCAGTGGATACTATTAGTTTCTTTAGCTATTAAAATCAAACTATCACTCCTAAACTGTGGGCCTTTCGGGTCTCAGAAGAGTGTTAAAGATAATGAAATATTATTGTCTTCATCATCGATCCACCTATCTACTCATGCTATAGGTGTGAATAGCCATAGCTCATTTCTTACTATAGTTCTATGGACATGTTTTTGTCTCATCTTGTCTTTCTTAATACTTGCCCCTGAATACTTAGAATTCCTTTCAACATATGTACTTCCTTGTTCAAGGGTAATTCACTAGACAGCATTAAAATTGGTTTTATTAGGCATCCATCCATTTTTGTGTCCTAATGTTATCACATGTGGATGAACAGTCAGAACTCCTTTTTCCAGAAGCATAAGTCAAATTACTTCACAACATCTGAGCCCTGCCTTTTCCCTGTACTTGAATATCAAGTTTCCTTAAACTCATGGTATATAAGGGCTGGGGAAATGGCTCAGTAGAATAAGTACTTCCCTGGCAAGCACAAGGGCCTGAGTTCAATCCCCGGTAAAACCCTCATGGTATGTGTCTCAGTATCATGGCACTTCCTTTCTTGCTCACTAATACCTGCACAACAACGAGGTTAGAGTTCCTGACATTAAAACTCAGTCCAGGGTAAACAGTTCCCTTATACTGTAATTTCCTTTGCATTCTTGAGAAGATATAGACAACAACTTAAGTCAAAAACCATTAACTCTTTTTAACACAAAATGTTCAGACATTTGATCACTCACTAAGTATTGACCGAACCCCTGTAACATACCAGGTGGTACTGTACCAGACTCCTAAATTAGGTGAGAAAGAACAGCCCTTTCCCCTGCCCACCTACGAGACTGTGGTCTGTTCTTTCAAGATCACAAATGCATGTCTACCCCAGATAGCATTAATTCAAAGATGTTCCTCGTTAACGTATTACATTTAAAAAGCTACTTCTCTGCAATATAAGGAGTTTTCATGAAAATCCAAATTGTCAATGTTGCTTATAAAACTGGACAACTGCCATATTAGTACCATATTCCTATTGGCAAGAAGGTTGGAGACTTTTCTCCAGCACCTGGAGACAAGTTGGTTCTGGCCCTCCAGACAGACTTTACTTCCTCCTTTAAATGATGAGAACTCCTGAGACAGTTGTGTGCTCAGCACATTTAGGTCTATAGCAGAATTTCTGGTTGGCTGTATTTCTTTCCCCATGTGAGCTCAGGAGCTATTCAAGTTTACATCTTGGGTCCTATCATGTCCTTGAGAGACTTCGCTATGCTTTGGGACTCCTATACAGTATCCCCATTATTACTGCTCCTTTAGTTTGCTAAATTACTCCATCAGTATATCATCACTAGCCCATATATGGTTCTTTGTGAACAATTGAGAAAAGGTAACCTTTTTAAAAAAATTTTCATTTTATGTATTTGGTACAGGGTCTCACTTAGCAGCTTGGAGCCCTAGTTATCCTCTTGTTTTCATCCTCCCCAGTGCTGGGATTACAGGCTTGCACCACTGTGCCAGACTCCATTGCCAGCTCATTGCTCCCCAGGGGTGGGGCCAGTGTATCATGCAGGACCAGGGATGGAACCTGGTCCCTGAGCTTGCCAAAACAGGCACTTAGTCCACTGAGCTATCTCACTGGCCCTGGTAATCTTATTCTTCTTTTAGAGATCTGTTGGAAAATTGTACACTACTGACTTTATTAGATTAAGATACAAGTCTACTTTATGGCAAAATATAATGAAAAATAGCAAATAATAAATCTATGAAGTGTGTCATATGAATGCTATCCCTACTTCGTGACTCTAGTGGACATAGTGGGCTGTTCACCCAACTCCTATGGCCTTTGTTTTGGTTTGTTTCTAAATGTGCCCCAAAAGCCTCACGTAGTCTACTTCTGGCTAAGATTAAGGGAGTGAGCACTACCCCTGCTCTACAGTGGGTCGCATGCATACAATATAAGGAATAGAACAAGTCTTGTCTTTTACCTCTCATTGCTTTGCTACCTTCTGGCTGTCAAGATCCTGGTCTCCCTTGTCACTTTTCCCACCTTGTGGGTCCCATGAACTGACCTCCTCTGCAATGCCTCTTGGCTATGTGTCACTCTGTCTTAAAGCCAACCAATTATGGACTGAAACCTCAACAAACTATGAGCTAAAGAAATCTTCCTCCATTTAACTCTGGGTATCAGGAATTTTGTGTCAGCCACAAGAGAAAAATAACTAAGAGCCTTGATGTGTACTTTTTCATCACTCATTGAACTTCTACTCAACTCCACCAATGAACAGCATTTGCACCATTACACATTTGGTGTCATGAAGACAATATGCCTTCAAGAGGTTTTGTCCCTCTGACTATTATTACCTTTTCCTACTAAAAGTTGATCTCTAAATAGTCTCTCCTGTGGAGGACTCTATGTAACATTATTTGAAAAAATAGTATTGAAATCTACACTAACCTCCCAGTTATGTTGACATGATATTAATAAAACTGATTTTTCTTTTCTTTTCTTTTTCCCTCTCTTTTTTGAGCCAGGGCCTCACTAAGAAGTTCATGCTGGCTTTGAGCTCATTTGTAGCCCACTTTGGTGTCCACTTCCAAAGATCTTGCTACCTCAGCCACCCAAGTGCTGGGATTATAGGCATGCACCACCACATCAAGCAATGGAGCTTATTTTCCCAGTTTAGAAAATACTGAGCACAGTTACTATGCTTTTTCCTTTTCCAATTTTACATAGAAAAAGAGGAAGGCATTTTTTTCTTTCTTTTCTTTTCTTTCTTTCTTTCTTTCTTTTTTTTTTTTTTCAGTACTGGGGATTGAACTCCAGACCTTGTTCTTGCCAGGCAGGTACTTATGCTGCTAAGCTATATCCCCAGTCCAAGGTATGTTCTTAATATATGTAAAAAAAAATTACACACACAAAAAAAGTTGCTTTCTCCACCAAAACTTTCCTTTTACTGTTATTGTTTTTATTTTTTATAAAAATGAAATCCCACTCTTTAAATATATTTATGAAAAAGTGTGTATATTAAACATTAACAGTTGGTAGCAAGAGTAGCAGACAGCCCTTGTTCCAATAGAAGCATCACAACATATCAACTGTACTGTGACAAGCATGAAAAACTAGTCTGACAACCATGTGTGTTCGTTATTGTTACTGAGAAAACAAGCTATAAAGCGGGTGCTCACACCAGGATCTTCTGACTCAAAGTCCAGTACTATTTTTGCCCTATGAAGTTTTCAATAAGCAGCAAGAGCCAAGATTTGGGGGACGCAGAGGGCAGCTCCTATTTAGGAAAATGTGAGTGGGAATTAGAGATACTCATCTTTTAAACGGACTCATCTTTTTTTCTTGAAAAAAAAGAACTTAAATTACTTTGAAAGTCAAATGGATGGAGGATGTTACTGAGCTATAGGGCCCAGCATGCTACCAACCCAGAAAGGGTTAAGAAGACGTCCCAGTTTTCTTAAGAACAGTATGTTCTATGTGGCTGAGAACTCTGCAAACTCCATTCCTCTCCAAGGTGCCCCAGAGAACAAACATCCCTGATCCTGCAACCTTTGTTTTGGCACCGGCTCCCCTCCAAACACAGAAAAGTTCTGAGTACTGCACATAGTAAGAAATCTTCCAAACGTAGCTGAATGGATGAACATAACACACATGGTAATTCACAGAGAAAGATAAGTTAAACACAACATTTTAATTCTCACAAGAACATCTGCATGATTAAAATAACGTTGTCCCCATTTACACAACATACATCAGTAGTTTGCAGACTCTGAATTTCATGAGGAATTAAAGTTTTAAAAAAAAGAAAAAAATCCCAGATAGAGGTACTAATATAACACCCACTTTGACTTTTTCCAAGTGACTTTTTTGTTAGCCATTTTGTTTTCTTTTAAATGATATTTATACCACAAAGGAGAAAATGCAAAGTCTCACAGTGAGATTAAAACCTTTAAAACAAGGTAACTTTTTCAACAAAGTAAACTTAGTTAATAAGTAATACATATGGATTTCATTTTATTTATCATTAATTTATTTAGATAAGACCTCTTCCTCCTTACCTTCCCTACTGTCAGAAGCCATAAAGCTATATAGCTATAATGTCACAGAAGTTAAAACTAAAGTCCCTTCCCAGGACTGAAGGGACAAGGGAACATGAGACTTCAAGTGCTCAAACTCAAGAAGTGCTGGATAAGTTGGGCTGAATGCGTCTCATAACACAGCATTTGGATTTAAATAATGGTAATGTTTCACCCATGAGCATTGATTTTTGGGAGCAGTGTGGCCAGCTTGCCATAGGAGCTCTTCATGCTAACAGGAGCTGCTCTAGGCAAGGGCAGTAACAACAGCATGGCATCTCTACCTGTGAAATGGCTGATAACAACCAGGATTAGGAATGACCCAAATAAATTTATTTAAGGTTTCTTTTAATATTTATTTAAGTGACTAGATGCCTTTAAAAACTCAATAGAAAGTGTGTATTAATTTTTTTAAAAATTACTACCTTCAAATTTTTTATTATGAGTATGTCTCCACATGCTCTCGACGCCAATTTCAGTACAATTTGGACACAAGTATGCTCCTTTCTCTGGATGCCTCAGGGGAATGTTTGGGTAATGGAGAGTACTACATCCAAACAGTCTCTTCAATTTTAAAAGTGAAAGCCACCCATCTGTTGCGATTGACAGTGCCAACTGCTGAGGATTGAACTGATAAAGATTCACACCAGAATGCTAATTCTCTTCATGAATGAAGAAGAAAAAGTTATATGTAAAAAACCTGAGAATGATTGATGCCTGCCATCTCATAAAGACTGTCTCTCACACTTAATGTTGATTGATGTGTTCAGACTGCATGTGGATGGGCAGCAGGTGCTCCACGCTGCCTTATCAGTACAACAGTTGTGTTCTGCAAAGGTAAGGCAAAAGATTCTCCTACCTCAGAGGTCCTCCCACGAAGTTCAGTGTATCCTATGACTCAGTGTGCTCAGCCTCATTCCCAAAGACTTTAAATCCCTAAGGATAATATCTAACTAAAGAAATAAGCTTTTTGCAAAAGCCCTAGTGGGTTCCAGGGGATCTAAAATATGAGGACCAGTGTTCTGGCCATTATTTCCATCTCAGCAGTGGAAGCATTTTGCTACACTTGGAAAAAGACATCCCTGTTACCTCTGGCTATCAGGTTAAGATTGCTAAAGACTAGGTCAGTAGTTTATAATCAGAAGAGCAACATCAAGTTCAGTGATTGTTTCTGGAGTTCCCAGTAGTTTTTAAACATTTGTCTTAATAATTTCATATATATTTGGTAAGTTCTTATAAATAAAGAGGAAATACTGACTTGAAAACTACAGCTTTCAACCACAAGATCATAAACAAACTGGCAAAATCTCTTTAGTGCAAACTAGCCTAATTAGGCAACAGTACTTCAAATATATAATAAAATACTTCTATTGTAAAATACTACCCAAACACCAGTTAGGAAAAGTCATGTCTCTCTCCACTTCTAACATGTCTAAGGCATGGGAAATGGTTTTATTGTTTATATAAATACTTAAAATTTTTCATCTTTGACAGACTGCATAACTAGATGCTCTCTCATTGTCTCTGAGTTCAACATATTTAAGTCAATTCCTTAGACAAATGAACTTACTTATAAAATGTGCCATTAACACCACTGTATTAACACATAATGAATAATCCAAGGTACTTTTCAAATTTAATCGGCTTCGAGTAAATTGTGAGGGATTTTAGAGCAGAGAGAGAGCTGATGGCTCTACAGCGTCTGTCCAACTCTTCAAATGTGCAGCCTGTCCCATGGAGCCTCCCAGGCCCACTGGCAGCTGCAGTATCAGCAGGTCTCCATTCATCATCATTACTCCTTGGCCCCACACTGGCTGTTGAGACGCATGGGTCTAAGTGCAAGGAATTAATAACTTGGCAGTCATAAAGGAAAGAGACATAAGAACTTAAAGGAAATCAGGGAAAATGAACCAAGTCAACAGAAAAGTAGATAAAAATGATTAACATTAAAGAGGATGGGATCATGGAATATGTTCAGGAAACGCGGTCGTGGTACTTACGAGGACAAAGTAACAAACAACTTCTAATAAAAGATGATATAACAGAAAAGTAATTTTTATCAGTGTATTATATGAAATGTTTATAATGCATTATAATATATTACAAAATACATTTTAAGTATTTTTTAAGTTTAAAGAGGAGAAATCTAAAAATAAGTGTTAAAATAAGTTGAAACAGACAACGGCTATGGAGATGCAAGCAACAGAAAGAAGAACGCACTAGGATGTTAAATTGGAAGGCACAAAAGAGAATAGGAATCTGTCCCTGACTTTAGGCTCATACCATCTGGAGGAAAGACAAATGAACATCTAGAAACACAGCGGGAGACAATAGGAATAATCAGAAAATCTCAGAAGTAGTCTCTGAGGTATAATTTTATATTTCACACAAACTAAGAAAATCAGAAGAATTCTCTAAATCTTTAATTATTTCTAATTTTTGGTTAAAATTACTCTAACCACCATCATTTCAAGGAATTTGTGTATAGCAATAATAGGATTCTACCTTGGTAACTATTTTTTCCACCTTGTTCTAAAGTTTAAATCATTCTCTAAGGCGTTGGCTAGAGAAAGTTAACATTTTAAAGATTTGTGACTAAAACGAGAGCTAAGACCAGGGAGATAGCTCAGTAGCATAAGAGCCTGCCTGGGAAGTGCAAAGTCCTGAATTTGATCCCTGGTATCAAAAGAAAAACAGAAGAAGATAAAAGTTTAATCAAACTGAAGTTCCTCCTGAAAACAAATGCTAGGGGGCCGGGGAGATAGCTTGGTGGTCGAAGCAGCTGCTTGGCAGGCTGAAGGACCTGGGTTTGATCTCTGATACCTCATGCCATGACAGCCCCATGCCCAGCAGGACAATAAAACTGGTTATGGTGGTACACATCTGTAATCCCAGCACTGGGGAGGCTGAGACAGGAAGATCACTATGAATCTGAGCTGTGCAGTGAAACCCTGTACCACATATATAAATAAAAAGATTTTTTAAAGTAATAATTAAAAAAAATTTTAAATGCTAGGATTTTCCTAGTAGAAAATTAGATGATATCCAATGGTTATATACTGACTCTGAAAATATGTTTTCACTATGAATCTATGCACTATGAAAATATTTTTTCAAAAATTCTCTCTTATCATTTCCATTATTCTAAGTCAAATACTTTAAATTTAACTAGTAATTGAGATAATACTGTGGAGTAATTTTTTTTTTTTTTTTGGGTATCAAACTCAGGACATTGTGCTTGCTTGGCAGGTACTTAACTGCTTAGCTCTCTTCCCTGGCCCAAGGGGGAAAAATTTTTTTTAAAATATATTTGGTTGTTACAGGGTATCACTACGCAGCTCTGGCTCACGGTGATCCTGCTTTCAGCTTCCTCAGTGCTGGGATTACAGGTATGTGCTACTGCTCCTGGACTCTGGACAGCTCAGCCTGCCTTGGGAGTGGGCCTGACATTGCATGTGGTGCCAGGGATCGAACTGTGGTCCTTTCACTTGCATAAGTACTGCTTTTGTCCACTGAGCTATCTCGCCAGTTCCTTTCTTTCTTTTTTTCTTTTTTCTTTCTTTCTTTTTTCTTTTTTTTTTTAGAATTCTTAAAAATAAGAATGAAGTATTTCTTTGTATCTCACTAACTGGCATACCAGTTGTTCAGGAACACTTACATAAATATGCATGCTCAAGTGTGAGCTATTACTATGTCCTATTTGCGAGTAACTAATTCAGCCTCTTCTCTAGTTCTGTTCCATTCTGCTTAGTAGAAAGTGGCAGAACTAGGATAGAATATTTCAAATCATCCAATGATTAATGAGTATAGTCATGCTTGGAACCTTCTGGGGATTGGTCCTAGGATGCCTCTGGAGACCAAAATCCATGGATACTCTAGTTCTCTATCCCTTATATAAGATGGTATAGTATTTGTATTATTTTTACTCATCCTCCTGTATGTCTCAAGATATTTTTACATTAAAGTACTTAATACAAAGTAAATGCTATGTGACTAGTTGTCATACTGTATTGTTTAGGAAATAGAGACAAGAAGAAAGCCTGTACATATTTATAAACAATGTGAAGCCATTCAAATATTTTCATCTGCAGTTAGTTGAATCAGCTAAATACTTGGGACTGATTATACAGTGTCATGAATTTAGCATCATTTGAAAGAGCTGTGTTCACTTTAAATTTTCACTCCAATGCACTATAATTTTTCCACAGATAAATGAGAAGTATGGCTAGGGATATAGCTCAGTGCCTCAAGCACCTGCCTGGCAAACACAAGGTCATGAGTTCATGTCTCAGTACCAAAGGGGAAAAAACAGTATAGAACATATTCTAAGAAACACTAAACAAGGGCCAGTCAAATAGCTCAGTGGATTAAAGTGCCTGCAAACAGGCACAGGGACCTGGGGCGCACTGAGATGGTGATGGAAACTGGGCATGGTGGTGCATGCCTGTAATTCCAGCACTTGGGAGGCTGTAAACAGGAGAATCACTATGAGTCCGGTCTAGTAGTGAGACCCTGAACACC
>NDGM011178017.1:0-11815 GCA_002564305.1 Octomys mimax | reverse complement strand
GGCTGAGCTGGCCACACACACACACACACACACACACACACATAAATAAATAAATTTTTTTTAAAAAGAAGTTGGTACCTTTAAAAAAGTATAGTGTTGAAGATACAATTGGCTTTCTTATATAAATTTTGTCTTTGCTTAATTGTTTTTCTTTTTCCTCCCTCTCTCTGCTTCCTTTCCTTCTTTTCTTCCTTTCTTGTTAAGATGGGGGCTCACTTTGCTTAGGTTTGTCTTGCACTCCTGGGCTCAAGCGATGCTCCTGCTCCAGCCTCCCAAGTACCTGGGCCTACAGGTATGCACCACTGCGCATGGTGCTTCTTTCTCTTGTTTGTCCAACTTGCACAAAGGAGTTTTTGTCCTTTATTACTTATACTAGTCTTTTAAATGCATTTTCCATTCTCTTCTAGTGCCATTGTGGGAATTCTCGATCCTTTCTCTATTGTGTCCTTTGTGTGCTATAAACCAGTTGCTATTTCATTGTCATGTTTTGCTTTTATAATTTTGTCTCTTCTATCCTTTTATTGTTACTATTTGTGTCTTCAATTCACAGCACATAATTCCTGAGTATCATAAAATTTCAATCAAGGGCAGTGTTTTTGTTTTGCTTTGCTTTGTTTTTTGGTACTGGGGATTGAACTCAGGACTTTGGGTTTGCCAGACGGGCACTTATGCCACTGAGCTATCTCCCTGGCCCTCCTTATATAAATTTTGAAAGCTTATGGGACATTAATTAACTTTAGCTAGGAGTTAGTGACAAGATACATATAGTATTACAGTAGAGGCCGAGTGTGTGGCAGCTTGTAAAGCAAGTAGTTTGGTACTTGCTTTTTCACATTCAGTTGGTATTTTGAGGATCTATTAACAAATGATTAAATTGTTTTTGTTAATAGTATCTTGAAACTAAAAAAATTGTACTATTAAAAAGATATTCTAAAAGACCTAACTTTTACTTTATTTTTTAACTCTTGGATTTCTTTCCGTCTTATTAAGCCAAATGAAGCTACAGTTCTGCTGTAAGGAAACGTGCAGGTAAAATCAGGAGACAAATTAGCAGATAATTTGAAAGGTGTTGGTTTTCATCACAGGTCTGCAAAGTATTTTAAGAATTGCCAGCAAGAAACATTGTGAACTGTTTTGAGTTTTCTTTACCCATCTCCTGCCAGCCAGCCTGACGCTGTACAATATGTGGGAGCATGGAAAGCGAACGTAGCGGTGTGTGGCTAGGCGTGTAGTTTTCAGAGCCTCTTGCACCTGAGCTGAGTCTGCATCCAGTGTCCTTGCTTCGAGAACTGATGTGTTGAGGTTCTGTTCAAAGGTCTACTGCTGTCATAATTTGGTGAATTTCAGAGATATTTATGGTCCACAGTTAGCATTTCCTCTTAATATGTGTGTACTAGTGTATTTTTAGGAAGGTTTTTCTCCTTCACTTGCACATTCTGAACTTTACTAAAACACCTGGTTCCTGCTGGATATACATATAGGTGTTTTTTCTCAAAAATATATCGTCTAATGAGGCCTCTGACATATTTCTGCGATTAAGATGGTGACAACTGACCTTTTACCAAGTGCCATTTTAGAAAGTTGCAGTAGGGGGCTAATCTGATCTCCATCAGAGCTGTGTCCCTTTCAGTCCTCATTTTCTCTTCCTATCTGCCTAATAAATTGCCCGTTCCCCCTTAGGATGGAGGGAGGAAGAGGCTGTGCCATTATAAGTTGGTTGTTAGCTCTGATTGGGTTCTTCAGCAATGTGGTTTTAGGTAAGTGTGGTAAACAAAAGCTTCCACAGCTCTGTAAACAATGAGAACCACTAATAAGCAGGATGGGAGCACCCGCCTTACATGCACTTGTCATTAAGGTCTGCTTACATCAGTACAAGCTCTACTGATGGCGGTAATCAGAATAAAAGATAAAATCTTGGAATTTTCTTTTAAGCCACCTATTCTAGCATACTCATTTCACCTTGTATTCCATCCAGTTCTCCTCAAGTGCCAGATTTTAGACAGACTGACAGACAGACAGACAGACAGACAGACAGAGAACCAGGCCATTAGATTAGCTCACTTCCTCACTTAAATGACTGGGTAACACAAAGACTGAAAATTTGACCATGGCCTTCAAGGCTGTATGACTCACCTTCCTCTCTAACAGAGGTTCCAAAATGACAGCTTTCCTTGTACCCAAGATTTGTAGTTTCTCTTAGTAGCCACTGTTTATTGAATATTTACTGTCTGGGCACTGTCCCACACATTTTTTGTGAATTAACTGATTTAATTGGAACAGTCCTTTGAGGCAGGTATTACTAGTCCCACTTTACAAATGAGTCATCCAGAGACACGTATCTAGGAAATGACAGCACTGGATTTTCAGACCAGCCTGCTTAATCCTACGCCCCATGCCTTTGGCCACCTGTTACTAGAGATAGGCCCTTATGTAGCCCATACCACCCCTGTTCATGAAGGCACATGTTTGCAAAATTATTTCCAGTTGTTCCTGCCCCAGGCACTGTACGCTACACAGAAGGCAAGCAGTCCTTGCAGTGTCAGAGCTCACTGTGGGCATCTGTCGTCCAGGAGGTGGTGCGTGTACAGTTGTCCAACGGATGGAGTGAGCAGGTGCCCTGCACTCCTGAGCTGGGATGTGAGACCTGGCAGGGACACTTTCATAAGCACAGCATTTAACTCTTTAGCCCATTATCATCCTAAAATGAGGGGCTGTTCCAGAAATGTCTGTATGCCTGTTGGGTCTTAATGCAGGCAACTCCATAATGGCTAAAGATTTGCTTTTGCAGGTGTATTTTGATCACAAGTATGAGAATAGGTATTAGCTTGTGTTTCGTACCACCCACCATTAATGCCAACAATTAAAGTGCATTGGCATATGTAATCTGATTAAGATTATATTTGCAGTAAATTGTTATTTTATTTCACTTAAAGCTCATAAAAGAGACTTTTTTTATACAAAGGAAGTGCATATCCTAATTTCAGCCACACTAAATTTTTAAAATTCCTATTTAAATCTATGCAGTTATTAACAGTGGAGTTCATACTAAAAGAATTATGAAAGTGGTTTTTTGTAAGGAAAATTTGATTTTATAACATGTGATTTATAATCATAGCAAAATTATTTTGAAATTATTTTGTAGTTCAGTTTTCAGCTTCTATGATAGGCTATGATTAAGACTAGTTTCCTTTTTGATTATATCTAGATATAAGAAAATTTTATTATTAAATTACATGAAATATGAAGACAGTATTTTGTCATACAAAGTAAAATTTTTCCTTTGAGGTTATTATTGCAGTAATCATGGAATATATAAATTTGAACTGAATATGACTGAACATTTCCTGTATCAAATGTAATGGGTGCTTTTTTTTCTTCTTTTTTTGAATACTAATAGTATGGTGTGTCTGTATGGTAGGTAGTGAGTTTTAGGTGAAACTAAAATTTTTTTTTTTTTTAATGTATTTGGTACAGGGTCTTACTATGCAGCTTGGGCTCCTAATGATTCTCCTGCTTTCAGCCTCCCCAGTGCTGAGATTACAGGCGTGTGTCACCATACCTGGATTCAGTGGCTGGCTCAGCACACCCTGGGACAGTGGTGGTGCAGCATGTGGTGCTGGAGATCAAACCCTGCTTAGTCCGCTGAGTTAAAGAGCAAAGCTTTCTTTGAAGGCCTGGGAGACCCGTGAGACCTACGCATGCCACCAAGCTTTCTGAGCAGTGTTGCGGCTTACTGAGAGGGAGAGGTCAAGTAATTTACAGGGGCTGGGGGTGTTGAGAACAGAGTGACCCATATTCCAAATCCAGGTCTTCCGAACTAAATTATAAGACGGCAGATGGACCAAATAAAGCATAATAAATTAGAACCTGCTATCTGGCAAAATAGGAAGATACTTTAAAGACATACTGATGCATAGTATCAACGACAGGCCGTTTTCAGGACGTAGGAAACAGCAACTCCGATCCTGTCTGACTTGGAGTGGTTCCTCCTGGGCGTGAGCAGTGCATGCCGGCTGGCGGGCCTGTGTGAGCCCAGCAGCATGTCTCTAGGTTCAGTAAAGCTAGTTGGGCATTGGACGTTTTAACCGAGCTGTGCGTGCATGGTGGAGCTGTGGTCAGAATTTTGGAAACATTTTAACAAAGAAAATATTTATATTTCATCTAATTTAATGGTCTTGTGTATGTTTCTAATCCTGTGATACACACCTTGTGAAACGTTTTGCGTCAGCATCCTCGTATAAGGCTTATCTATAGATGTAGACAGATAAGGGACAGAGAAGTCCAAGAATAGAGGCCAGAATCTATAGAGTTTTTATATTATTATTCAACTGTAGTAGTGATGTTTATATTAACTTCTCAGCTTTACAGGACTGTTAAAAATAATTGCAGATGACACAGTAAACCCTTAAGGTCCTAACTAGAATGCTTTTCTAGACAGCATCCCTTTTGGGGCATATTTTGTAAGCTGAACCATGGTTCAGTATATTTCCACATACCCACTCTCTTCTTCATAACCTTTGGAAATATGTTATTATAATCATTGTGTGTTTTATACATGACAAAGCAAAGTCAAAAGAAGTCTGTAATTAGTATAAGATCTAAAACAAGTGAGTGATTGCATCAGAATCCAAACTTAGTTTTCTGCTATAGGAAGAAAAATCTTTGTGACCACACCACAGTTCTAAGCTGGGCTAGAGTTTAATATCTGGAGTCCCCCAGGAGCTTCATGCACTCGTAGTGGGGCTTTGCATAGTGATTGGATGCTGAGGGCTTGCAGTTGGCTTGCTGTTACCGTAGGTGGTGAGGTCTGTCCAGAGAGCTGGTCCCTGGAAGCTGACACGGGCTTTTTCGGCTACCCCCCCCCACACACACACTTTCTCCCCGCTTCCTGTCTACCAGGAGCTGAGCAGTGATCCTCACCCTGGCTTGATCCTCACCTTTGCCTTGACCTGCCCTGGAGCCACCCTTCTGTGGACTGAAGCACGAGCCAAAATGAAACCTTTCTTTAAGTTTCAGGTCTCTCTCTTGTTTGTGTCACCCACAAGGAGAGGGCCCTTACTGTAAGGTTTGGGTTTGGTGAGATTTAATATGTAAATAATTCTTTAAGTTAAGCTTAGACAGGTTTGTTCTGATAGAGCATGAAAGTTAAAATAGCCACACAAATACCCTTCCTCACTGCGTCCCTCGTGTCGTGTTGTGTTCTGTGTACGGGTGCACAGCACAGTGGGTGCTCATGGGGATCTGATGTTCCGTGAATGCGTGAGTGAGAACAAGGGTTCAGCATGGCTCTATGTGGCTGCCTAAGAGGCGGTCTTTGGGGAGTAGATGTTGTGATGAGATAGAACTAAGAGAAAACTCTGCAGATGCGTGGAAATCAGAAGTGATGATCTGGATTTGTTTGGTTTTGTTTTGCATTTTTTAGGGAAGGGTCTGCAGGGTGTTCAGGCCTCACTACTAGATCCGTCTCACAGTGATCCGCCTGCTTACAGCCTCCCAAGTGCTGGGATTACAGGTGCACACCACCACGCCCAGTCTCAATTGCCATCTCAGTGTGCCCTGGGGGGGGTAGGGTAGGTCTGGCACAGCAGGCCCATGGATCAAACCCCCAACCCCGCGCCTGCTTGCAGGTGCTTTAATCCACTGAGCCATTTGGTTGGTCTTGGATTTATTTCTTCAGTTGTGGAATTTCTAATTTCTGAATTCACCATAGAATCACATCCTAGTCTAGGTAAACTTTTCTTTTTTTCCCCCTCATTTTTTTTTCTCTCGGCTGTGCAATAGGTGCCTACTAACCTATTTATAACCATCCTGCAATCTGATTTCTTTATTGCATTTGCCACAAATTATGTTTTGAATTGTCATAAAATCAAATTATTAAAAAACTGGGAGAGAGGTGTGAGAGTCAGGTAGGGCAGGGAGGTTTGATTTAACAAATATCTGTTGAGCTTGCTGCTTCCTCGAGCTCCCTCTTAACTTCGTGCTCCCTGGCCCACCCTGCCCCAGGAGAATGCGCGTGCCTGCCTTCCGCTTTTCCTTCATTTCCACTGGGTACGACTCTTCATTTGTTCTTGCTCTGATCACTGAGGCTTTCCCCATGAGGCCGAAACGCATTTTTGTGTGGAGCATGTGCCTCTTTTTATCTTACCCCTAGCCCTGTCCCTCAAGTAAATCCTGGGCAAGCATGCACAGGAAGAGATCGTCATTAGCTCTGCACCGAAGCCCAGCGTCTTACTGATTTCCATATGCCCTTTTGTACATGGTGAGTAGTTCTCCAGAATGATGCCATCTCCTGGAATTCATACTCTTCTATAATCCCTTTTCACTGAGCATTGCTTGAATTTATTTTTCATTTCTCATGGACAAAAGATTGCTTAGGGGCAATATTCCAGATATCAATGTTACCAATCTCTTAATGTTATCAACAATTATCAGTGGTGTCTAGAGCAAGAATTTGGAATCTCCCAGGCTGTTTCAGGGAAAGGGTGAAGCCAGTCTGTGTTCTAAAAGCCACCACCTGTAAGTCTCTGGGAGGCTGAGGCAAGTTGGATCCTAGCCCAGGTAATCTAACAGGAGCCTGTCTCAAGATAAATGAGTAGGATTGATTGGGCATGTAGCTCAGCGCAGAAGCTGTGGGCTCAGCCCCAGTGCAGAGGGAAAATCTGTCACTAGGTTGTCTGGACCCCAGGAGCCTGGGGAGAAGCCGTGAGTCTTTCCCGGCTAGAACATTCTGTTCTCTACCACAGTGAATGGGTTGAGCTTGATGATTTTGATAAAACTCTTCCATTCACATTCACTGCATCTGAAGATTTAATAAGAAAGTTTCATTTAAAACAAAAATGAACATAAAAAAATCTAGGTGCCATTATTATCCTTTTTATTTTCTTTCACAAAGCATACAAATGAGATTGGTACAACATGATAAATATTCTGATATTCTTGCTCTATATTGGCATGTCTGGACTGCTTTTTAAAAAATTAATATTAAAAATTAACATTTAACTGGAATTTTGCTTCTTGTAGTTATAAGGGAAGATTCTTTTGGTTTTGGAACTGGAAAATGAACCCAGAGCCTTTTCACTGAGTTACATCTTTAGAACTTTTAAATTTTTTTTTTATTTTGAGGTAGAATCTCTCATCACCAAGTTGCCCAATCTGTACTCCAACTTTCAACCTTCCTGCCTCAGCCTCCCAGCATGCTTGGAGTTACAGTTGTGTGCCATAATGCCCAGCATAAAGACAGACTTAATAAGGTCAGTTTCTTCATCTTTTTGAGTTTGCAACCCATTAGGGACTTTTTTTTTTTTTTAATGTATTTAGTACAGGGTCTACAGGGTCTTACCACAGATCAGACTCGTAGTGATCCTCCTGTTTTCAACCTCTCAACCACTGGAATTACAGGCACATGCTACCATGCCCAGTCTCATTCGCTATCTCAGCGCGCCCTGGGGGCAGGGCTGGCAAGGCAAGCTGGGGATTGAACCCTGTTCTTTGTGTCTGCCTAAGCAAGCACTTTAGTCTGCTGAACTATCTGGCCAGCCCTCCTACCAGGGACATCAATTACTCTTTTTCAGAATTGATTGCTAAGGAAAAAGAATAGTGATGCATATATTTTATTTCTGTCCTGGGATTTGTGTGGCCACCCTGAAACCAGGGCTCTAGACTCCAAACAGCTCCGCATCTTAACAGCGGCACATGCTGTGGCTCAGCGTCACACCCTCCCATGTGTACCTCCTGTGCTGCCCGTGCTGCTGTGAGTGGATGCAGGAAGACGGGTGCATGACTTTTCCTTTGTATTATCAGAGTATCAGAAACCAAATTCTGCTCATTTGCTGAATTTAAGTCTTGTGCCGTTCATGGGTTTACAGATTTCTACCATTGGGATCAGTAGAAGTCATTTTCAAAGCAGCATTTATCAAGTGAGATAGAAGTATGTAGATTAAAAATGTAATGGTATCCTGTAAACATAGAGACAAGATATAGTAGGAAGATCTTAAAGTGAAGAGATCTGGATTTCTCAAATCTGGCTTTTAGCCAGGGATGCAGCACAGCACCTGCCTGGCAAGTGTGAGGTCCTGAGTTTGATTGCTGATACAAAAAAGCCCAATCATACAAACAAACAAAAACTTGCTATCAAATCCAACCCTTGTGCTGAACTCCATAACCCTTGGGACGCACAGTACCTGCTCCCCATGCAACCCTACTGCCCCCGAGAAAACAGCTGACTGAGGAATCCTCCTGCTCTGGCGCAGAGGGCAACAATTAGAGGAAGTGTTACTCTCAAATTGTCTTAAAGTAAATACTTTAGAGATTCAGGATCAAATGGAATTTATGTAAAATATTCTCACCCAGCTTAAAAGGGTGCCAATCATTAATACCAGAGGCCATTTCTATCTAGGACTTTTTGCAAAGGTGCAGTTGCAATACTTGAAGCCAAAATGTATAAGGTTAGCTTTTAAAGCACTATTTTGGCAGCACATTGGCACGTATATATGTGAAATATTGGTGCCAGAGGATTTTAAGCACTCATCTTTCTTGCTGTGGTTCTAGTACCTGGTAATAGACTAAGTCATCAAGTTGAATTAAAAAAAACTTCAAAGGGAAAACAAATGTAATACATTCAAGGAAAAAATAGTGTAGAAATTTCTCAAGGAGTTAGAGATACATGAGTAGTTGTATTTTTCATAGACCTTCAAAAAGCCTGTAGCCAATCTCCACTTTTAATGCTATTTTTAAAAAATGCTGTTGGAATTAAATTGTGAGAATAGCTGATTTGTCATAGATGGTTGAAGTTTAGAAGTGGGAACTAGCAAATCGGAATAAGCAAGCATTTTTTTACAGAAGTGCAAATCAGGTTCTTGAGCAATTGTGTGGAACGATTTTAAACATCTGCTGGTCAGTCTCAAGGGGGCGTGGGTCTCTGCAGGTTCTCAGCAGATAATGTAGGACAGTGGTAGCGAGCCTGTGGGGTCAGAGCCACTGCTGGCTGGGTATTGTTAAAAGCTGAAAGGTTCACCATCACTGCTCTAGCAGACCAGTGGCCCTTCAGTCTTCTTGCCTCTTGTCTGGGGTCTCCCTGCTCTGCTCACTGTGTCCATCTTTATTTTGTGGACATTTTTTAGTTGGACTTCAGGGAGGTTTGAGTTGTCCATGCAGCTCCGGTGGTGGCACCTTGTCAGCTCTGCCTCTTGCCATTTGCCTTCTACCATTTGCTCTCAGTCTAATCTTTTAGAGGTGACTGATCTATGACCCAAAGCCTGCATATTTATTGCAAAGTGCTAATACTACAATTAAACCCCAATACTGAGGTGTTAGTTTAGAAAAGCAACTTAGACATTAACATCCTTATCTTAGAAGAAACACAAACAACACACAAGCCCTGCATTCACCACCACTGATCTCACGTGCTCAGTGTTTTTTTCCTCTGCAGAATGTATTCTTGTAGGATACATATTACATGCATTCATATGTTTTTGCCTTATGTACATTGTTGCATAAATGTCATCATTGTCTTTCAGCGAATATCTCCCACTCCACAGTTCATTTTAAAATCCCTTCTCTGATGCTGTGTCAACATCAGTTGATTCTAATCACACTTCTTCTGTGGTGGATATTTAGAGAGCTTCCACTTCCTGTCATCACCAAGATGATTACATGTCCTATGTGAGTTTGTTTGATAAGTACAAAAGCACAGAGTTGCTGGATCATGAACTCTGAATACATGTCTTGACTTGTCTAGGCTGCGCCCTGCATTTTCTAGAGTGGTGCTGTCCTCTGTATGTGCCCTTATTCTTCTTGCATGCGGCATGATCCAGCTTTTTTGTTTTTCAGCCTGTCAGGTCAAAATACCTCATTTTCCGTAAGTATTTCACTGTCTTATGAGCTCTATCATTTCTTTATTCACTTCATCTTTTTGGATGTCTTTTTCTGGAAATACCTTGTTTCATGGCTTTTGTTCACTTTTCTGTTCAGGTCCTGTCTGTCTTATGTTGATGTGTGTGTTTCTCCTTTATGAGGGCATTGTGGAAACCTCTACGTACGGCCCTTATCCACTGACTAGAAGCCCTAAGCGTGCTTCTGGAGTTACCCTCCCTGCTGCTGCTGTATGATTTGTAGGTTTCATTCATGGTCTTCTCCTCTTTCGGTCTCTAAGATGTGCTTTAACATATTTTTGTTTTCCCCCTTTTCTTTCTTTGCAGGGCTGATGCTCCCATCGTGAGCCTTGCCATTCACCTTCCTCCTCAGCTCAACATTTTCTGTTATGTTTGTAATTTTCCCTCTCAGTTGTTCTCTCTTCCTCCACCTGCAGTCTCCACCATGTCACTTCCCTGATTTAAGTCTTCCAGTGGTCCCAAGTTGCCCCGAATTTAGCCAGAACGCCTGTGGGTGGCACAGAAGCCCCTCAGGGTCTGTCTCAGGCCTAGTCCCATTCAGATGTGCCCATTCTGCCCCTGTTCGCCTTTGTCCCTTAGCATACTGAATAAGTCGTTTCCTAAAAGATACCCTCTAGCAGAATGAGCAGCGTCCCTTTGTGAACTTTCACAGGTGTGCTGGATGACTTGCTTTGTTGGATTATGAATGAGTATGGATTACGACGTTCTTCTGGAACACAATTCATTTGTAAGTCAGGGACTTACTGTATTAAAAAAAGCATCTCGTTTGAATAACAGTAACTTTTGATGTAGATGTTAGTAATACTATGAAAGTCTTCCTTTTTAGTATTAGGTTCATACCTCATCAGAATTCACGAATGACCAGAGCTCTCATAGGTACTGTGTCATTGAACCAAATAATTACAGTAGGGAACACTGTAAAAAACAAGGGTTATGAAACTGTAACAGCCTCCAATTAATTCACCCACAGTAAAATTGTTTTTCTTAGGAAATGGTTTTTCCTTAACTTGCTTCCTCTCTCCTGGCTTCTCCTTAAACGTTGCCTGTTCGCATAGCAACATCAGCCGGCCGCGAGCTTGGCCTGCACAGCCCAGCCCTGTCCCGATGCCTTGCGTGCCCTCGAGGCCTCGGGCCCTGCTTTCCTGGTGTGTTTCTCCACGCAGCCTGGCTCTGCCTCGTCCCTGTGTGAGCTGTGCTCCTTGTAGAATGTGCAGCATTGGTCGCCCCGCAACCTGCTAAGACGCATTCTCCAAGGTTTTCATGGTAAACATTGACTGCAGTTTCAATTGTCCATTTTTATTTTGAGGTTAATAAGCTAAGGAGGTAAAAGCATGCTGAAGAACATATAAGAAATTAGAACATATGTTTGACCCTACTGACTCGTTTTTTGACGGTGATACATACCTGATTATTTGGTTTCTTTGATAGTTATCTCCTTATTTCTAAATAACATGAGTATACTATTTGATGAATCATCACTTTTCAATATTATTATTATTATTAAGGGGGTGGGAGTTTATGGCTCCCACTGCTCTTTGAGCATTTTCCTAATATGGTTATTTATTGAATCGCTATTATTTGCCTTCTTCTGACTATGAACATGTTGTTCACCAGTAAGCATAGGAATCTCTCCATCTTTTCTTCAGGTGGAAGTGCGTTTTGCTCCCTGGAAATGCTGCCTCGTTTTCCTTCGCTTGGGTCTGTGGCCAGAGCTTCCTGCACGCCATGCAGGCCTCGTGGCACCGTTGTGCATGGGCGCGTGACAGGCCCTGCAGAGTGTAGTTCACATTATGCTTCAAGGAAGACGCTCTTGCACTGTGCTCTTTCCACCACTCAGGACAAAGATATACCCTCATATACAAAGGGTATATGTTTTGATGATGTACATTCTGAAAACCATTTTACTTCAATTTTTTTTTTTTTTT
>NDGM011178007.1:0-17306 GCA_002564305.1 Octomys mimax | reverse complement strand
CAGAAAAGTATAAAAACAAGGTATAAAAAGTAAAGCCATATTAATATGCTAAGCTATAAAAGGTTCAAATCAACAAATCTGCCATTGCCAGTCCTGTGGATAACCCATTACTATTGTGGACTACTGGACTACATTGTATTATTTTACTGAATTCACACACCTACAATATTTAAATGGCAGCAGAATACGCATCTTTGACAAAAAATAAACAAAAAAGGAGATATAAATGAAGGACTATTTTATAGTGAAATATAGATAGATAGATAGATAGATAGATAGATAGATAGATAGATAATAGATAGATACAGTGTTTGGACACAATTATATGTGAAAATAGTGTTTGGACAGGTTATCATGTCTGCATCTTTTACTATGAATAACTGCTATGAAGACAACAATATGCAGTATATTAATTATTGTAACTATCCTACTAACCTGTTTTGAAAATGTCACTTTGCTATTTCTCAATGAAAGTAGTAAATAAATAAAATCTAAGACTGAAACAGATTTAAAAATCTGTCTTGAAATTTGACACGTATTTAGTAACCAACTATATCATAATTTTCTTTATCACAAAAGGTTGCTTATTTTTGGATAATAATGTCTGTTTCTTTTTTGTTACTGCTAATATATTTTAAGTTACCTCTTTCCCATCTACACATTTTGAAGTTCTCTTTCATTACAAATCTCAAATTTCTTCATCCAATCTAATATTTTTGTTAACTGGATAATTTTAGTCATTTGTATTTACTGGAATTACTGTTATAGGTTTCTTTCATACATTTCATCATTTGTCATCATTCATCTGTGTGCTGTTTTTATGTTTCTTTCTACTAAATTTCTATTTGCTTTATCATTTTTAATTTTTAATTTAGTTTGGAAATGTCTTGACATATTTATATTGTTTGTGGCTTTCATTTATATTTTGCATATGTACTTGACTTCACATTATAATCATAAAAACTCCTCCACCCAAAATAGACATTATATTTTAGCTTTGGCCATGAGCCTCCTAATTAGCCTACCATCGTTATACTAAATTCTATTCCTGTCTTTTTAAAAATTCTGCAAAACCTTAGACAGTTCTCTTACATCAAGATAAAGTTGATTTTATGATTTATTGCTGGCATTTTCTTAAATTTTCCTTATGGTAATGTTTCTCCTTTATAAAGTCCATTTGTTAGAAATTCCTTGAATGTAAATCTCGCCCACTCTCAGCACACTGCATGAGAGCAGTGGATTCCCTACAGCTGAGGAGCCTATGCTGACAAATGTTTATCACTCAGAGTTCAGGATATGTCCTACAATTCACTCTTGCTATAGCAAAGTCTGTGAACTTGAAGTAATGTGTAAACACATTATGACATCACACAAATAATTTCAGTATTTCAATATCCTAAAGGTCCTCTACCCTGTGCATATTCATTCCCCCTTCTCCCAACCCTGCCTATTGCTGATCATTTAAATAGTCTAATAGACGATGAACTTCTGGAAGGCTGTTTGAGTAGCATACATTCCTCACAGACTCCATTTTCACGCTGCCTAGACCAGTGTCCAAATGCTTAATGCTGATGGGACTGAACAAAATGTAGTTTGCTTTTCCTCTTTGGTCTCAACTTCCAGTATCATCAGGATGGATCTAGCCTGATTAACTACTTACGAGATGTCGGAAAAATCACCAAGTACATTTCTTTTACAAGATTGCTCTATTTGAAAGCTCTCAACTTCCATTACCATGGAAACCACCAAGGTTCACTATGAATTACATTTGAAGTTTTTTTTATTATTTTAACTTGGCTGGTTGTGTATAATTAACTTTTATTATATCATATTCTTGATCTGTCAGAAAAGACTGCTGTACTACTTGCAAGCCCAACTGTACTCTTATTTTAAAAGGTGTGTGCTCTGTCATGGTCACCAGGAGGCCTTGGTTCTTGCTGTAACTCTACTAGGGCTATTATTACACTTATGGCTTTGAACAATGCACCTTTGTTTTGCCTAACTATCTTTCCTCAGAGTGGAGGCTTTAGAAAGGAAACTGTGGGAGGATTATTTTAAATCCTTTTCCCTAAACATCCTGTGAAACTGTTTTGACTATTGCAATTGTCTTCTTTTTCTAAATTACACACACATGAAGCATTAATGTCTGATCTTTTAAGTACATGATCCCATCACATAGGTGTAAATTCTCTTCTTGATTATGCTAGCTTGACATCCAAACTAGGACATATTAAATGAGGTTTCAGTGTTGCTGATGTTGGCCTTATAGATAGCCTGAAGTCTATAATATTCAATGTATCACCAAGTATAATATTATCGATGATAATGATAATTAAAAATTGTGAGTTATTAAATATAGTCATGAACCAGGCACTAATCTTGGCTTGTTTTACTATTTAATTGAAATAACTATTTAGAAAGGTATTGATATCCATTCTATAAGAAAATTATATTTAAAAATTAAATAGCCTCTCTAGAGTCTATGAATTAGCCAACAGTTGACCCAAGTTTAAAATTCATGTCTCTTTGAACTTCTGTCCTATTATTTTCCTGTGGTGCCTTTTCCACTGTGGATTAACCATATGGCCAAGAAAGACACTTTAATTCCACTGACTATCTGTGAAATTATTGCCCTACAATTTTCTAAGAACTCTGCAAAAGTCACCAATTTATACTGTGACAAAAAGTAATACTATTTAAGGCTTTTAGTGTTTATAACTTTTTCTCAGTCATGACCTATAGAAAAAAATTAAACCAAGACACCTCTATCCACAAAAACCTTAACTATATCAAACTCTGTCTAGGAAATAAGGTACTCAATAAAACTATCAAAATATCTTAAATGATAATAAAATAAGTTGTTCCATGTATGCATGTACACATACATTTGTGTATACATATGTGTATTCATAGGTTTTTTGCATTTATTTCCCTTCCATAATCTAATGGTAAAAAAATGATGATGTTTTAGTTTATTTATAATTATGAGCAAGTTTTTTCCTAATACTCAAAGACAGTTCTGTCCACCATGAGTTCAGTGCTTTAAATGTAAGAGATATAGTAGCTACCAAGAGAACATCAAAAAATCTACTTTGAATATGTAGAAAAGTAACCCAGCAGCACTGGAAGATTTGCCTTTAGTTTTAAATGTAATTATATTTGACCTCATTTTCCTCCTTCCAGTTGAATACTAAGAGACCGAAGCAAACACTAACATAGTTTCTAACACTTCTAGCCCATATTTGTGTGATAACCCAATCTCTCTGGCACTCAGCTATGATGTTAACTACACTCAGCTATGATGTTCAGTAAGTTACATGAGTTCAATGCTCTCTGACTTTGAAATTTTCAGCTTATGCTGGAGTTACCATGAGGTAACTCTGTCAAAAGTGAAGGTCAGTATACCCATCACCTACATTTCAGGCATGTCTTTCCCAAGGACACAAGAACATTTTGAAATGTCCTCATCAGCAATGATGGGGCCCCTGTCTCCAATCTCTATTGCAGGGTTGGAATCTCACCTACACAGCATCAATTAACAGACCCAGAAGTTTCATGCAGATAAATCTCCTCCCTACTTTTTGTCACTTTTCACCTCTCTGACTATGCTAAGCCCTGAATGCTGTCCCTTTCCACTCCTTCCTCCTTTTGAAGTGTCCAGGAACCTTCAGACAAAGAGAAGAAGACTGTACCTTTTCCATTCTGTTAACAGTTATTGGTAAAAGATACTTCACCCCTTCTGGCTAGCAGGGGGTTGTGCTCACCTCCAATGCTGCCCAGCTCCAGCTCCTCCCAGACCTTTCTCTGACAGCATTTTGTGCTCAGCAATTAGCACCAGCTTTGCCTCTTCCAGCAAAGCTTCATCATTGCTTGCATACCTCCTGCTTACCACTCAACATTCATATTTTTCACTAAGGCCTAACTCCCATTGGAAAAGCAAGTAGCCCCTCTGTTTAGCACTCCCTACTCAAATTCTCCACATTTCTACTCAATTACTCCATAGTAGTTTCTTTCTTGATGGATTTTCAATGTTTTAGTCTCTTTCTCCTTTCTGGGACACAGTACTTGACACCAGCAGCTTAAAAGGCCAGAGGTTTATTTTGGCTCATCTTTTCCATCCACAATCAGCTGGCTTCAGCTCAGGCAGGGAATGGTGGAAAGGTCTGGTGATGAAAAATGCTCATGTCATGGCAGCTGGATAGCAGAGAAAAAGGAAGAGCTAAGCAGGACATACACCCTTCAAAGTCACACCCCCATGGCCCATGTTGCCTGCCAGACTGCCACCTTCTATACAGATGAGAATTTGGGGGGCATTTTAAATCTAAACACTTAGCTTAATGGCCAGGGAGATAGCTCAGTAGACTAAGTGTTTGCTTAGATAAGCGCAGGGGCCAGGGTTCGATCCCTGGCACTGCCCCTGGATGCACTGAGCCAGCCATGGAGTCTGGGCATGGTGGCACAAACCTGTAATCCCAGCACTAGGGATACAGAAAACAGGAGGATCACTGTGAGTCCAAGCTGTGCAGTGAGACCCTGCACAAGAAAAAAGAAATAAAAACCACTTAGCTTATTTCTATCTAACAGCAATAGACAGCAGAGAATTTGTTCTCTAGTACAGTACACTCATGCATGCACGCGTGCGCGCGCGCACACACACACGAGAACTTAACAAAAATTCTTTAATACAGGAAGGGCAACTATACAATTCATTAGTACCCTCAAGGGTTCAAATACCTTATACCCATTTTCCGCATTATTCTACCTCTATCCTTTAAAGGTTACTTAAGCAACTGTGTCCCTCATTTCAAAGCCCAAAGGCCAAATGTTGGATTTCCTAGGAGTCTGAAACTGGGAACAAGGGATCGTGACTGACACACTACTACTGCCAAGCAACTTCCTGCTGGAAAAGTCCAGCTATATTCCTGGTTTTACCACCACTACTGAAAGGCTAAATATCAGTCCTCTCTGCCATCTGTCTGCATGCTTTCTCAATCTACTTCCCAAGTATTATCTTTTTATTATTATTACTTCCATTTATTTTACAAAGAACTGTGGATTTCTCTCTTCCTGTCTTTCCCTGATAAGCATTCTGCTAAATGAAATACAATGAGGCTATTGGTACAAATTACTGAGTAGATAATGTTGTCTGACATTGGGGTCAATGGTGTTGTTTGCAGTGGGAAAGTAGTTAAATTTAAACAAAGATTATTTAAATTAGAGAACCTGCAAGTTATTGGCTGGGCACAAAGGGTAAAATTATAAATATGCTAATATTGCTTGCTATCATAATATGACTTTGTTGTGAAAAAATATTGAAAAATTATAATTATATTAAATATCATAGATGGGGTCCTTTTTAAATGCATATCTGATATTTGACTGCATTTTGAACTTTCATTCCAGCTGCAAGTTAAGAAGGAAGAAAACAGACAAGTGTGACTGATTTTGCCATCATCACTGTTAGAGCACAAAATGCCATGATTTTTTTGTATTTTGGATTCTGTAAAATGAAGCTTTTGAATTGAATTCATGATGAAAATCTTTCTGAGGTCAGCATGAGCTTTTTCTGTTCACTTTTTCATTTGATTTTGATTACAGATTTCACATCAAAATTTACAAAGTGGGAAAAATTCCTGCCCTGTTTTGAGGGATTTCTCATAGGCAGCCATGGGGATTTTGCACCAACCACAAATGCAAACACCTATTGAAAAGCCCATGGTCCTCCTTATATATGCATATCTCTGACAAACTAACCTTAATGGTTAAATAATTTAATTTAATGATTAAGTAAGGAGATTGCCCTTAACGTAAAATGACTCATCTTTTCTGCCTAATGTGCAAATTCCACACACTCTGAGAGGCATCCTTCACATCACTTATTTCCTTCCAGTGTAAAGTAATAAGAGAAAGAGAAGTAAGAGCTCATCCTATTTCTGCTTACCTGATGCTCAGAAAAAAGGAAGAAGCAGCTTAAATTATTTGAATTATAGAAATAACCTACTTGTGTCATCTGCAGAAATTAGTTTCACTTGGGCCATCTGGAAATTTTTATGAAGGGTCAGTGTGGCAAAAAGCAGACAACATGGTGAATTAGTCAGGGAGACTCTTTGGAGAGGATGAACTCCACCTGGAGCTGAAGGACAGATAAGATCTGGACAGACAGCAAATTGGAAACGTACAACCAGCCTTTACTGGTTACCCACCATATGGCAGACACTGGAGCTAAACAGTTCGACTCACTTACTTCTCATAGTTACTTCTACCCCAGCTTATATTTGAGGACACTTTCAGTAGTCTTCTAAATAGACTGTTTTGACTTGTGCAAAGTCAAACAGTACTTGGCAGAACAAGGATCTGAACCAAAGTTTCATTCCACAACTCTTCCAGGAATAAACATGCCACATAGGAAATTTTGACGTCATTAGGACTTATATAGAAAAAGAAAAACAAAAATACGTTGAGAAAGGATTTGGAGACAATCAACCAAATGTTTAATGTTTTATCTAAAATTCTACTGATGGAGGCATAATTGCTAAATATAACTACAATTCAGAAACATAGTGGGATTATACTCTCTCTAGTATGGATGACATGTTATCTATTGGATTGAGGTAAGAAATAATGATCTAATTAAAGAAGATAATTCCAATTAATATGAAGATAGTTCAGTTCTAATACTGCTGCTAGCACATTTTCCAAAGGAAGAGCCCCATGGAAGTGGATGCTTGATCTCTTCCTTGGTGGATTCCTCTTCTATATAGTTACCTGGGCAAGGGAGTCAATTTTCCAGTTTTCTGGGTGTCTACTAGCAGCGGATCTTTAATATACCTTTCTTGTGGAATTACCCTTGACCAAGAGCCACTTCTCCAACAGTGACCCAAACGAACAATGCATTATGTTTTGTAAAAAGCCACAAGTGAAGAGCCATCAAGTAAAGGTCTATGGTAGTGAATAGCCCAGCTAAGACTCTGTGTCTCATTCTTCATGGTCAAGACTGTGAAAGGCAATAGCCTTCTTAACCCTTGGCTTATTGCTCAAAGGCAAAACAGGTAACTGTGTGAAGATCACAGGTTCCTGCCGGTATGGTTGACCACCCAGATATGAACATCTCCACCACTACGTTTCACTTGCCAAGTAAACTGCATTTTAAACAGACCTAAAAAAAATGCATGTTTTCAAATCTTTTTAAAAATGTTCTGCATTGAGAGCTGTCTCTCTTCAGTAAGAAATTCTTACCCCATGTTCCGAAATGGGCTCCTTTAGTATACTTAGGCACTGATCTGAGTCCTGAATTTTAGGTATGTAGATGTATCATCTTCCCCAAAACAGGGTCTCTAAAGAACCTAAACTACCCACTGGAAGCCCTCCTTCCTGACTTCTTTAGGCTAAACCAAAGCAGTCTGATCTAGGCATCTTCTGCAGATAGGATCTTGCAATAAGACTAACTGTGCTAATTATCAATTGATTAATATTCCAGTTCATCCTTGTCATTCTTCTCTAAACGGGAAGAATGGTTTCTGATAATGTTTTATCAGAGTGGTTTCCATTAAATGTCCCAACTTCAGTTCGTATTCTATCTCATCTATCTTCTTAATATTCAGAAGTTGGGCTATATAATTGTAGTGAATCTATGACCAACTAAGCATTTTAGCTTCATTCCTAGGTATTTAGTCCCAATAAGGGCTCTCCAAATCTTGATTTCAGTAGTTGACTTTTGGTTGTTTCTTCAAAAGTTGAGCTTTCACAAATACCTCTGTTAAATCATTAGCCCTACTCCACCATTGGAATGTGTCAAGATTATTGAAGTGGAGAAGAAAGAAAGATTAATGTATAAACTGCAAAGAAGAGGACTAAAAAGAAATCAAAGTGAAATAAATTCAAAATGAAGAGGTCCCAAAATAAATGAGGAAGAATAATTAGTTTCTGAGATAATGTCAAGAGTATATGATGGGGAACTACTTTAGCCTTTGTTCAGAGGTAAGGGAGACAGCATCCACAGTCACATATTTGTTGTTAAAGGCAAAATATCATTCACCAGAAGCACACAATGTTCAGAGCAGACTTTCTCTCAGCAAAACCATTTGTCTCGTTCATGTCTTCAGTATGGATTTTTCAAGACCTTTAGATATGCCAGTCAAGCAGAATGGGACATAAAAATAAACTGAACTTAACTGTGTTCTCTGTCCCATATTAAACACTAAAACTGAATTATGTGTCCACATATTCCCAGATTGGCTATAATCAGTTTTATTTATGACATGCATCTAGGGAAGGAGCCCAGAATACATAAAATACTCTAAGAGAATTAAATACACTAAAATGATTAGTTTTACATTCATTATTATTACTATAGATTTTTATATTTGCATTTTAAAATTTCATGACTAAAGAAATTTTCAATATAATTAAGATCCTTAATAATATCACAACCAAAAAAGTCATCATTCTCAATATTCCTGGCAAGCACAATTTGAATAAGTAGTTGAACATTACTTACAGTAAAATGCATTAACAGTGACCAACCTCTTGGCATTTAGAGAAAAAGCCTTATGATCATTTATTATGAGCCACAAACAGAATTTAGATTTCTCTTTCTTCATTGTCTGTTCATTTTTCTTATTAGTTTGTTAATTCATTTGATTTTTTTAGTACAGTCTTAACTTATAGTTCCAAACTTTCCCCCAAAGAAAAGAAAATTAAAAATAGATAATTTCTAGAATTCTCTAGATAGCGTGAATTTGTGATAGTAGCAGAACCTCTCCATGAAATAATTAAATATTGAGGACTGTCATGCATATCCTGAAAATTCAGCCTATAAAATTATGTCATTTACTTATGTCAAATGGCAGGGGACTTAACAATCTCACTTCTAAATTCATTGGTTCACAAGGTTATCCTTTATGAGCAGATTGCGTGTACTTATTGGGGGCTGATATGTTGTCCCAGAGAATTCTAAGCTCTACAGAATTTAGGTCATAATGATTATTGGAACACCAATGCCTAATTCTTTAAAACATTTCAAATTAGTACATGTATTATATGGATCAATACTATTTTGGCCTTAATAAACAGACAGGCTTACCATTCTGCCTCCCATCTTGAGAATATCCAGCAACAAAATAGGCATCAAAAAAAATGGTAAATGAGGCATAAGGAAAGTCAAGGAATATTATAATATGGTTAACAAGTAGTATAATATGGGTTATATTACACTTTGCCACTATTTTATGATAAATACTGATTTTACTTATGTTCTTGTTGAATGAACATAGGTGATTGATAACAAAATTGCAGATGATGAAACTTAACATCTTACAATATGCAGAATACAGACAAGGAAATTGAAATTATTAAAATACAATCCTATTTGTTGGAAGGAGCATAAAATATGAACGCTTCATCATTATTGGTGGGGATGCAAACTAGCTTAAACACTATGGAAATCATATAGAAATTCTTAAAAATCACAAAAGGGAAATTCCATCTGACCCATCTATTGCCCTTCCTAAGTATCTTTTAAAAAAATTATAGACATCATGTTACAGTATAAATGCATACACATGGTAATGGTGTAATACCTAAATATTGGAAGAAGCCAATGTGTCCATCAACAGATGAATGTATGAAGAAAATTTAGTATTTATACAAAATTGAGTACTACCTCCCCATAAAGAATGATAAAACATGATTCATTTTTAGGGGAAAAAAAGATGCACTTTCAAACCATAATGAAAGTAAAATAAATCAAACATGCAAGCTCAAATATCACATCATTACTCTTATGTGAAAAACTCAAATTATAGATAAAAAGAAAAATAACAGATACTAAGAAACAGGGAAGTATATCATTAGCAAAAGGAAAAAAGACTATGAGCTGGAGAGAAGAGTGAAGGAGGAGAGGGAAAGCATATGAAAAGCATATTAAGATGTATTACAAACAGGTACCAACTCTGCACAAGCAATGTAAATATTATGTACTACAAGCATGAAGTAATAAAAATATAAATTAAAAGAAAAGAATGCAAATGATATTTGTGAGGGTTAAATATTTAAAGAGATTAAACTGAAATTACTTATGTTAACATAGAAAAGCTTTTGAAACTCCAACTCACTCATAGAAACTGTCAGTATTTTTTCAGTATAAATAATGGTAATCCCTGAATGAAGTCTAATAGGTAGAAAGTAGCACCATCAAAGATTCTGTGCCAGGAAAGCTTTTCCTCTTTACCACTGATCGCATGAAGGAGGAGCCACGTATAACAGAAAGAACAAGCACTTCTGCCAGTTGAGTTATAGGACTCTGAAACACCACTATCTTTTTTTCTAGAAGGTGATTTATAGTATCTTCCTTACTTACTAAATATTATTAAATAAACCCACAACTTTATACATTAAGTATTCATCGAAGAACATTAAAACCAAATGCAGTAAATACTGGATCTTCTAGGGATTTGTCCGGCTGGTTCCTGGACGTTCTCCTAACCCATTCTGTTTTACTCTGTCCTGGCTTAATTTTCATTGTACACACACTCTGTAATTCCCCCAGAGTCCTTTGATGGCCCTCCTTCTTCCCCTTTTAGGCTTTTTCTGTTGCTCAGTAGTGATCCTTGACTACACCTGGTGGATCCATGTCTCCCACCTGGTCTGGCCTTCCTGTTGAATGAGAACAACTTTCATAAAGACCATCACAGCACCTGCCACTTTGCACTGCCTTGACACCATGAGCTTCATCTTTCCAATGACTAAGTAGAAGGTTGTGCCCAGCAAAACAAGGGAGACCTAAGAAAGACTAACACCCCACGAGAAGGACAGGAGGCAGAGATTGCCCAAACATTTCCAACACTTCCTGCTCCTAACAAATGACTTGGACTTTACAACAGTGATACAACCTTTAAGAATTTAGCAAATCAGGGCTGAGTAGATGGCTCAGTGACCTAAGCACCTTCCTGGAAAGCTTAAGGACTTGAGTTCAATCCCCAGTAGCACATGACATGCTGGTTCTAGAACCCCAGGTACACCATGCCTGCCATCCAAACTGGGCATGGGGGTGCACGCCTGTAATCCCAGCCCTGGGGAGTCTGAGACACGATGATCACTATGAGTCTGAGCTCTGTAGTAGACCCTGTACCAAATAAATAAATAAATATTGTTAACATTTTTTTTTAAAAAAAAAAGAATTTTGCAAGTCTTTAAAGATGCACTAAACATACTTTTCACAAAGTGATGCACATGAGTCTTTTGGGACCCAAAGCAGACTGTCATGGTTTATATTCAGATGTCCCTTGAGAGCCTCATAAACTCATAAGTGGATCTTTTGGTGGGTGGTTTATTTATGGAGACAATATAACTTCCTTGCTGCTAGGAGGTAGGGTCTGTGTGGTCAGACCAAGTGGGCCACTGGCAACGTGACCCAGAAGGGCACATCTCCCATTTCCCCACCTCCCTTCCCTCTCTGTCTCATGGCTACCATGACATGAGGAACCTTTCTCTGCCATTCTTTCATGCTTCAAATTCATCCAACTATTCACTGAAGTATGAGCAAAAATAATCTCTCACGTTTAGTTGTAGACTTTGAGCATTATTCTTTGTGGCCAGAAAGTGCCTGTAGGATCTTCTAATCATTCCCACCACTTCTCACTCGTGATGTCCTGAGACGTCAACAATCCTCAGAGACCTCTATGATGCAACCCTGGCTTCAATTATATGCTCTAGGGAACCAAGACTAAATGATTGTGGAGGAAGAGCAACCCAACAAAACAGACCCTGAAAATAGGAATCTTGGCTACACTAAGAACATAAAGAAGTCCTTCTGTTTCCTTCTAAGAGTCAGAATTACTAGAATTTATTGCTAGATCTGCACTGGTTGGAAGTTACATTTTTACCTAGGGTCAGATATTTATTAAATTTATGTATGTGCATATTCAGTGGTTCTAGCAATATTCATTAGATATTTCTTTCTCTTTAAAATGGTTTTTCACTTTCTTCAAAAATCAGTTGTAGGGGCTGGGGAGATAGCTCAGTAGAATAAGTGCTTTCCTGGCAAGCACTAAGGACCTGAGTTCAATCCCCGGTTCCGAAAAAAAAAAAAAAATCAGTTGTAAATATCTAAGTGAATTTATTTCTAGATTTACCACCCTTCCATGTGATCCTTTTGTATACTTGATACAAATACAACGCTGACTTGATTACTACATCTGATTGATTACTGTATTATTATACACATGTTCCCTGAAGTCTCATGAGGTCATAGATGTAACTTTTCAGAGGTGGCTGGACCTAGGTGTGACATTAGGATTAAAAATGTGATGATGGGATTAAGTGTTTAATACTAGCATTAAAGAAGGCCCACCACATTGTGGCTGGCACCAGCCAAAGGGTAGGTAACTTGGAAGGGATAAAAGGGAGTGGCAGGTGCTGCCACCGCCCTTGCTTACTGCTGAATGACTTTTTCCTCCCCTGCTTTGCTATGGATTTTGCTACTTGGCCTTAGAGTCATCCAAATGTGGATGGAAACCTCTACAAAAAGTGAAGATTTTATCCTTTAACTTTTGGTGATGAGTATTTTGACTCAACAATGAGAAAGATAACTAGCTAACACGGATTTTAGTATGGAGTGGTGCCACTGAGAATCATTGTTGTGACTATACCTGGTCCTGTGGTTCAGGAACCTTTGAAATTGGCTTGTAGAACTCTCATAACATAACCCTGTTTCATAATAGGAATAAACAAGCTACAGAAAATATTTCAGCAGCATTAAAAAATGTTAAATGTACACCTGTGATGAGATGGAATCACCTGGGTATTTAGTCATAGAAATAAAAGCTATGTTCATCCAAAGACTTGTATGTGAATGTTCAAAACAGATTTATTTGTAATAGAAAAAAAATGAAAGAATTTAAATCTTCATTGACAGAGGAATGTCTAGACAAATTGTGGTATAGTCATACAATGGAAAATTGCTCTTCACTAAAGGATTATTACTGATCTGTTCAAACAGAACCACCCATTGGCAGAAGGCTGTGGCTAGAATGGGAACCTGGAACCAACTCAGGGCAGAGCTGGACAACTTGCACAGAATTTGCATCGACATCTCTTTTCATACATGCTAGAGTGGAAGGATGTCAGAACCTTGCAGAAGCCTCAGCAGGAGTAGTGATTTGCAGTGATCCCCAAGGACAGGAGCTGTCACTCTCCCATGTACCTTCTTTAAACAAGGAAACTCAGCAGGTCCTTAGTTCAAGGGGTGAACCCTTGTTCATAGCCTGACCTAAAAATTTCAACATCAAGAACAAGAAGGATGGTTTTAATTAGTCATGGTACATCTACAAATCAGTCAATTACTGTGAAAGTGTACATAATTTTGTGTAATATGCAGTGCATAGCATTAGCCTTTGTATATGTTTATTTTATTTGCTGTGGTTCTGAATGTGTTTCTCTTTTCTAATTAGTTTTACTTTAAGTTGTATCTAAATCTGTTTTTTAAATAAATGAATACACACTTCAAATTAAATAAAGCAAAATTAAAAGTCAGCCTGGAGATGCCAGGGGAAACCATCACAAAAGAAACGAGAGGGTTGAAAATATTTTACATTTTACAGTAGAACTAAGTCTTAAATAAACAGAATGATTAGGTTGGCAATTAAAAATGTAAATGCCATAAGCCCTACCAATGTCACAATGAGTCAACTAACAAAGCTGGTATAGGGAAAAAAGATGAAAGTAAACAGTAATAGGCTTTGAGGGATGTCAGAACAAAGGATCACACAACCACCATGTGGCTTAAACAGTAAGACTTATGGTTTCCCTGTTCTGGAGGCTGGAATCCAGGATCAGCGTGCCACTAGGGTTGGTCTTTTTGAAACTGGTAAGGAGGAGCTGTTCCAACTCTCTCCTTGGAATATAAGCAGTCATCTGCCCCCATGTCTTTCTGTCATTCTGCCTTTGTGGTTACCCCATTTTTGAGGCACTCTCCCCATATTTTAAAAGACAGAATTCTATAGAATTAGGGACAAACCTAATGCCCTCAGCTTAACTGAACTCCTCTAGAGTCACATTTGGAGATATTAGGGTTAAGATTTCAATGTATAAATGTCAAAGGAACACAATTAGCCCCTGATATAAAGCAGTCAATCCCCAGTGTGCCTCACCAGCACTGCAGCCAGAACATGCTGAGAGTGCGATTGAGACTGGGAGTGGTGGTGTGCACCTGTAATCCCAGTGCTCGGGAGGTTGAAAACAGGACCATCACTACAAGTCTGATCTGTGTAGTAAAACCCTGTAGACCCTGTACTAAACACATAAAAAGCAGTAGACTAATTGCTATATCAATAATATGTAGTAGTCAAAACTATTATTTGATCCTTTAATCTGAAACAAAATAATTTGTCATTTTAGAGAAAAAGATGTTGACTTAAAAATTAATTGATACAACTATACTAAACTTCTATGTATTATCCATATGCTGTTATCCTAAGCCTAGGTAATAAAAAGTAAGTGAACTAATAAAATATGATTGACACATTTGTACTTGCATATTTACTCTCATCTGAATGAATAGCAGTGAAGGTTAGTCGACATTTGTTGTTTCAAAATTTGAATATGTTCTTCCCTTTTTGATTTGATATGCTGAGGAATACACAGGAAAATATACCAGAAACAATATTCTACTGGTGAGCTTGTTTTCAATGTCTTGAAAAGTACCAAATTTCCACCATGAATAAAAATTGAGGAAAAAACTGTCTTAAATAATACATGAATTATAAAAGAAATAAAAATGTATTAAGTTTGGAAAATATAAATTGAAGTCCTACTATTTAGCTTAAGTGTTTGAAAGGTGTCAAAAAAAAGTAAGTTCTTATATCACAAAACAACAAAATAATCAAGTAAAAATTTACCCTAAGGGATGCTCTTATTTTTTACACATTTTGTGCTCACATTAATCCTCAATTAAATAATCAATAACTATTCTGATTTGATTTTCATTTCATCAGTCAATAGTAGTTTAAAGCACCTGCACAGGCAGATGCAGTGGCTAGGCCTTAGATCCTTGGCTTGTTTCGCTGGCCCCGCCCCCGGGGGAACCCTGAGAAAAGAATGAGACTGGGCGTGGTTGTGCATGCCTGTAATCCCAGTGCTTGGAAGACTGAAAAACAAGAAGGAACACTACAAGTCCAATCTGTGCAGGGAGACCCTGTAGATCCTGTACTAAATACATCATACATACATACGTGCATACAATTTACATAACTTTAGAAGCTTAGAGTCAGTTTATTTTGTCTTAAAATTGAAAGTAATGAATTCAATCAGAAGGATAATTTAAACATTCTAATAAGTTAAATCATACTATATATAAATGTAATTCTCCAAAAAGTAACATTGTCATTTTAAACATAAAAGACCATTTCTACATGAAAAAAATACATATACATATATCATTTGAAACAGAAACAATGGAGTAGAATTTTTATAGCTATATGTGGAGTGTGTTTAAAATTCAGGTGTATAGTGGTATAATTAACCGTAAAATTCACTGTTTTGAGTTTGTAAGCCATGGGACTTGGAAGGTGTGTACATACTGTTGTAGGCAGCTGAGTTAGGTAAAAATATTATAAGTACTCAGGGCTAGGCTTTCGGAGGACAGCTTGGACGCTTAGTGATCCTCCAGTTGTCAGCCTGCCCAGCACTGGGATTACAGGTGTGGTGATGCCCAGTCTCATTGGCTGGCTCAGTACACATGGGGCAGGGTCAGTGAGGGATGTGGTCCAGGAGTTGAACCCAGTCCCTACACTTGCTTAAGCAGGTGCTTAGTCTGCTGAGCTATCTTGTGGGCCCTCAATGACAAATTTAAAAATGTAATTTATGTAAGTTTTATGTTAACAATTTATAGATGATCTACATTTTTAAGTCTAAAAAGTTATTAGAAAAAGAATTAGAAATACTCAAAAATGAAGAATGAAGTTTTCAAAAATTGTATATTGAATTTCTTAGTATGTACTGCTATGGCAGAATACCTTAAATAAATATAATTTACAAACATCAGAGATTTACTTCTCATAGTTCTGCTGATGGCACATCCAAGGTCAGGAGCTCTGTGTCTGATAAGGGCCTTCTTCCTGTGTTATCCTCTGGCAGAAACAGGAGGGCAAGAGAGCAAGAGAAAGCAAGGAAGCAAACCCACAGCCTTTAGCCCTGTGACACCCAACACTAATCCATCCATAAGAATAAAGTACTGCTGACCCAGATACCACTTACTAAAACCCTCCTAGTGCTGTTGCTTTAGGGATTGTTTCCCGCCTGACCTCTTCAGGGACACAGTCAAACCATAGCATTATTGAACATTCACAGCTAAAAATAACTAAGACAGAATGACAAAATTATTTAGGCAGAACATATTTAGTTTTTCTTTCTCACAATCATCTAACTCATCCACTACAAACTATTGCCAAATATTTTATTTCAAGTTAAATGCTTTCAGTACCCAACTAACTATCCAGAAATTGTTGTCTCTGCCATACATGACAAGGTCCTCTATAGTGTTGACACCTAAAGCCCAGTGGAGAAGCCACCCTTTGGAACACCTGACTTGTACCTGTGGATGCTATAGAAATCCATGGCCATTCTGAGGCTCGCAGGGTCAGGAAAGCTAAACCTTCAAGGCAGCCCAATCACTAATCCTGAAGCTGCTGCTTTTGTCAAACTTATTATGGAAATAAAAGAAGATAAGGAGCTAATGGAGTTCAGAGGTGCTTCTCACTCCAATTTACCATAAAATATTCTGATGCAGCTTCCATCATGGCTACAGCCATGCCAAAAGAGAATCCATCTCCCTCCAGCAGAATAACCTCTGGCCTACCTCAGTACTAGGGTGCAAATCTTTCCCTGTAAGCAGAAGTGTAAGTTTTCAACCCTTTCCCTCAGCTGACTGTCTTTGCCTAGCCTGTCTTATACCTGAAAAGTTCTCCAGGTCTGCCTGTTCACCTTCATCCTGATCATGTGGTATTTGCCTGATTCATATGGAAGAAAAGGCCTAATGCACATGGTGAGCTTGAAGCTGATGAGTCTACTTGGGTTGGACCTCAGGCCATACCAAGGTGTGCTACCATGTGTGACAAATAAGAAGACATCGATGTATGATAGATGTTGCACTGTACAAGTTCATGTGACACTTGTGAAACACTTTCTTGATGATTCCTGAGTCACTTCACTTATCTGGAAGATAACCAAGGACTAAGAATTTCACTGTTAACTTATGTTGTTAACCCTCCAGAAGACAAGCTTATTGTTATTACCATACAACCTAGGCTGTT
>NDGM011178004.1:0-11460 GCA_002564305.1 Octomys mimax | reverse complement strand
GCTTTGCCAAGCTTGTTCCAAGTAGGTGCTTTAGACCACTGAGCCATCTCACCAGCCCACTAATGTTATTTTAATTGGGATTGCATTAAATCTGTGTAACAATTTTGGAATGATGGCCATTTTCACAATGTTGATTCTTCTGATCCAGGAGCAAGGAATATCTTTCCATTTTTTGAAATCCCCTTCAATCTGCTTTTTTTCAGAGCACTGTAATTTTCACAGTATAAATCTTTTATTTCCCTTGTTAGATTGAATCTTAAGTATTTCATTTACTTGAATTCTATAATGAAAGGTGAGGTTTCCCCAATTTCTCTCTCAGTGTTTTCATTGTTTGTGTACAGGAATGTTTCTGAGATGTAAGTGTTGACTTTGTAGCCAGCTACACTGCTGAATTTCTTTATTAATTTTAAGAGTCTCTTGGTGGAGATTTTGGGGTCTTCCATGTAGAATATCATGCTTTTGTGAATATATTCAAAATCCTCTATATAATTTTAAGATATGTAATATATTATTAATTATATCTGGGCACTTTGCCTCAGATCAGCAGCACACATTCCTCCTATCTGTACCTGCTAACGAACCCCTCTCCATTCCTTCCCTTCTCTGGGCAACCATATTTATAACATCAAATAATTTTTCACTATTGAAAATATCAAGAGTCTCTATAATGGTAGAAAAAAAGAAACAATTCTCTGTCTCATTCAGCTTGTTATGCTGTGCTGACATAAACACAGACTTTCAACAATATGAACAAAACTGGGTGATTTCCTCGACAGAGTATTCCAAGATCCCTGTCACTTTTCTCAACATCATCACTCCACCCAATAACAGTATTTTGTCTAACCATCTTGTACACAGCACATATTTAATTGTATTGCTTAGGTGCATGCATAAGATGTTATCTTGACTTTAAATGGAATATTCAGCCTTCTGAGGTCAAACAACATGTAGAATCCCACCGTCTTCAATGCTTGACATCCTGCTAATCACTTGTCAATCCTTCGGCTGAACGTTTTAGAGAGTATTGAATGTTATGTATCAGCTATATGGAAAGGATACAACTATGCATCACTTAGTATATTACTGCATATGAATTATGTAATTATGTGAAACTCAGAAAAGATAGGGTAAAAGATCCAATTGCCTGAGAAAGTCTTAAAAAAAACTTCATAAAAGGAGAACAAAAACCTAAAGCAGATTTAGAAAGATGCCTAAGGAATTCAAGTAACAGAAGATAGAATGAAAATTATGTATATTGTAATTGAGCATAAAAGTATGAAGTTTATTGAAGAGTTTTAAAAATTTTCTTGCATCCCATAGTTTTGTCTTAGACTAGTTTTAATCCTCACCCTGTACTCTTGACCATTAGTAACTTGACAAGCCATGTGCATCATCCTTTGGAAAAACTCTGAACTTAGCATGATATTCTACTTGACATGAGTTTCACACAGATGACTAAGAATATTTTTGTATAACAAGTAAAACTATTTATTCTTATTGTGCTGCAGAAGGAGACCCATTAAATAATACTGACTGCTTTCATAATGGAAGAGATACCAACAAAGAAAACTTAAAGAGAAATTAAGCATAGTGATACTATGTAATGAAATTTGTTATTAAAAGAAAATGCATTTTGATATTTAGGGAAAGAACACGTTTTACAATGACGTTTTCCTCATAAAAGTACTCTGGTTCTTAGTTTTCCTATGTACTTTATTTCCCTTACGTTGGGAAGTGATGTTCCTTTTTCTCACATGACCCTGAGGATCTTATCCTGTTCAGGCTTTCACGGGCTTGCCCAACAGTGTTTCTCCTCGGGCAGTGTCCTATAAAACTGACAACAGTAGAAGTCTACAGTCTCCAGAGAATGACTCAGACATCAGCCAGTGTTTTGTTGCAAGGGCTCCTGAAAGTGGTGAAGCACCCCATTCACAAGGTTCCTGCAGTTGTCATCACCTCACCTCCACTATAACCTCCTTTGCCAAGCTCTAGGTCTCTGGCAACTGAAGACCACTGCAGCAGCCACCCAGAAGGACTTGGTTTGGCTCATGCACTACACAGATTCCTTGCATGGGAACCCTGGCAATTCTCACATGAGGTGCACCCATGAAGGCTGTCCACCACACCCACATGAGAAATGGAAGCAGTCCTGCAGCCTCCAAGGCCTTCTAACTGGAAGCCCTGGTGACCACTCCACTCCACCCAGCTCTGTCTTCCTGGCCACACTGGCTTCCTTGCTGTCTTTCATCTTTTCCTCCTGCTCCAGGAACTCAATTCTTGCTAGTCTTCTACATGGCTTCTTTCCCCATTTCCTGTTCTCCTTCCTTATCCAAAAGGATTTTCTTGATCAGTTCATGTCTTAAAATTAAAAAGTCTTCACCTTTCTATCTTATGTTTAGTTTTCTTCATAGCACTTATTGTTTTTGTTGCTGTTGCTGTTGCTTCTGCTGCTGCTGATGTTTCATTTTTTTTCTCCTCAGTACATTGTCATCTTAGCAGGACAGGCAAATGGCTTTATTTATACTTTACTCACAAAACTTGGAATAGAATTAGGATATGAAATGTTCAATTAATATTTGCTGAATGAGTGAATCATATGCAAGACTGTATGCATCCACATGCAATGAAAAGATGTGAAGTAGACAAAGGGACTGAGTGAATTGCTAAAACAGTAAACAAGTTCTGAAGTATGATATTTATTATGAAATGGTATCATTGCAGAAATAAGAGAAATGTAGAGTGAATTCTAAATCAAATCCACTTAATTTCACTCAATACTGGACATGGATAAGTAGATCTGGGACCTAGCTCAGGAGGATAATCAGAGCTTTATATCCAGATGAAAAGAATAAAGAAAAAGCTTAAAACTTTTTTGATGAAGATGTCTAGCTATTCTGTATATACACATGCACACTTGTTCACAGTAAGTCATTTCACATCGTAGTGTAAACTAGGACAGACTCCAAGTTGATTAAAAAAAAGAGAAACTTCTGAAATGCTTGGGTTTCTTCATTTTACATGCTGTATAAAATTTTCGCATTTCTTTTCTGGGAAATGGTAAGTTAGTAACATGTGAAACTTACTTGCAATGATATCTTAGTCACATTTCTTTTTAGAAAAACTTGCATACTTCAAGCATATTGTGAAAGAGTGTTACTCAGGAACCACAGAGGTGGGATAAGCTATAACCTTGTATCAACAGGACGAATTTATTACACTCACAGTATGGTAAGATTTTATTAAAAAAACTATTTGGCTTTTTCTCTTTTTCTCCAGTACCATTGAATAATACCTCTTTTTATGAAATAACATTAGCACTGCTTCCCTGGGATCTCTTTGAGAGACCATCTCTGAGGGAAGTCCTTTCCAACTCATTCCAATTGGTAAGCAATGATAGTGGCACATGGTCATTGGGGTTTTCCTTAACTGCTGTAAACTATGTAGGTCTCAACTTAAAAAAATAAAATGCAATAGCACTCTCAGGCTCACTCCCTTCTGCATCCTTTCTTCCTGCATTCTTTACTCTTTTTCTTCTCCCTTTTTCCTCTAGCACTTCTGAGTCTTCATTAATTATACTTATCTTGAGGAAACACATGGGCATATATAAGGAAAAAATGCCTATATATCACATACTTACAATCAACTTTGAAAAGCAGAGAAAGTATTTTCTAGATGCAAAAGAATAAAATCTATTTTGTTTTGTTTGAGATAGGTCTCACTTTGGAGATCAAGCTTGATTTGAAACTGTGTATCCCAGGCTGGCCTTGAGCTCAGGGCAATCTTCCTCCCTCAGCCTCCCAAGTAATTGTATCACAGTGTGATATCATTTAGCCGGTGTGAGCCAGCACCTGGCTAAAGTCTGTTTTTAATTTTTATCAGACACTGTTACAAAAAGTAATTATTTGTATGTAAGTTAGCAGCCAACAGTGTTTAAAATTTGCTGTATGTAATATTAACAGAATTAGTCCTCAAAGGCATACTGGTTACTATACCATTTCATTTTTATTTTAATATTTAGAACACTACTCCTTGGTAATATTTAGATATTTTCCTTTAGATGATCTATTTATTCTATCCTATTTTTATTTTAATAATCAGAACACTGCTACTTGGTATTATTTAGATATTTTCTTTTAGATGAAATCTATTTATGCTGACTCATAGCAGGTGAGGTACTGTTTTTAACTTTCCTATGATCATTCTATTGATAGCAAGTAACCAGTTACCCAAGGCTCAATGTTGGCCATAAGGAAAGCAGCTTCACCTGGCAGCAGGGCCAGCTCCTCTGTTATGTCAGATCTTTAAATCTTAATGAAATGATCCCCACACAACCCCATCTTGGCGGGTGACTCAAACTGGGCTAGCTATGCAAGTGTGTCCTGTGCTCACAAGATCACAGCAGAAAACTTTTTCAGTAAGCCTGTACCCACAGCACCCTGAGGCATACCAAAGCCTGTCGTGCAACACCCTGATGCATACCAAAACCTGTATGCACAGCACCCTGAGGCATACCAAAGCATTCTTCACTTAACAACAAGCAGACTAACTAAACACATGCACAATGTGTCCTTTCCTAAAAATTAATTTTGCTGGTATAGTTTATATACACAAAATGATCACATTCATCAAAGGGAATTTGTACTTCTTTATGATATATCTTTCTCTCCTTATTTACAAAGGCTTTGTTTCCATTTTTATCCTTCTTTGTCTTTTCTTTTTTTTCTGTTCTTCATTGTCCCCTCCCCCTCCCTTGTTCCCCTCAACAAAGGCACTGCTGGTGTGAAACTGAGGGCCAACAGACACTCACAGTGGCACATGTGGCATCAAGCTACAATGATGGTTCATTCCTGAAGTTATATCCCCCAACAAACCAAACACAACAATTGTATTAGGAAATACTACCTGTTCAATACTGTAAGACCTATAGGCTTGACTCACAGAAACTTCTAAATATTTTACTAGTAAACGCTCATCAACAGATGAATGGATAAAGAAAATGCAGCATGTACACAGTGTAGTACTGCTCAACCATTACAAAGGAGAAATTTGAGTCATGTATAGGAACATGGATGCACCTTGTGTTCATAGTGCTAAGTAAAATGAATACAGAGAGTTTTAAAAGGATCTTAGAAGGGGGCTTTGTCTGGAGGTTAATTCTCTTTCTTTGCCTTAACACATGAAGAAAAAAGACTCAATCATCTTACTTTTTATCATCACTATATGGGCATACTAAACTTTTAATATTTTGGGGTTGTTGTTGTATAGGTTCTCACGATGCAGCTCAGACACATAGTGATCCTCCTGTTTTCAGCCTCCCCAGCTCTAGGATTACAGGCATGCACTACCACCACCCCCAGACTCAGTCACTGGCTCAGCACGCCTGAGGGCAGAGCCAATGTGGAATGCGATGCAGGGATCAAACCCTGGTCCTGCACTTGCCTAAGCAGGTGCTTAGTCCATGGAGCTGTCTCTCTGGTCCTTATACTAAAGTTTCAATGTTTTCCTGCACACCAATTTTAAAATAAAATAAGGAACAGTTTCCATGTGTGTCTTTTACTTTATAACTACAATATGCCTTTCATTCTATCATAACCAGTGACACCATCAATATGTGAAATGACTTCCAGAAAAAAAAGAAAGAAAGAAAGAGAGAGAGAGAGAGAGAGAGAGAGGGTCCTTGGCACATTGAAAATCAATAGGCTAGTGAAGAACACATTTAACAAATAATCATGTGTAATATACATGTGTAATACTAGGTGGTTATAAGTGGAATAAAGAAAAGTTATTATTAAATAACTATTAAATAAATTAAATAACCAGAAAAGACAGTAGAGTGGTGCAAAAGTCATTATTTCAAATTAGAAATTGAGGGAAAGTCTTTACAAGGGACTTATGTTTAAGGAGCTGTAAGAGTCTTATGCTTTGAAATGTACTATGAGGCAAGAAACTTCTAGTGAGGGAAGATATCAAATGCAAACCTACAAGTTTATTAAAACTTCAGATCATTACACCAGCTACAGTGGAGTCAGAAGGACAAAGGCAGAAGCAATACAACTTTTTTTTAAATGCTAGAAATGTACTGTCTGTGTAACAGGAAAGATCTAGAAAACTTAAAAATTTTTCTTTTCTAGTATTTCCAATATAGAAAGATATAGAGAAAAATAAGCATCCATACGCCCAGCGCACCACCTAAGATATAAGATTAAAAAAACTAAAGTTGCTGCATATTGCTACAGCAACAACCAAAAGACACTTAACCCAACAAAAGAATTCTAAGATCTTTAGGGAAGAAAAGTTAAGAAACTCCTAAAATATAAAAGGAAACAGTAGATAACCTAAGCAGGCAATTAGTAAGAGAAAATATTTAATATAAAAAGAAAAATTTCTTTCCAAATGATTTAGACATTAACTAAATTTAAATTTTTTTTAAAATATAGTTAAGATTTTTGGTAAACTTTAGATAATAATGATGATAATTCAACAACCTGTAATAGTAAAATGGAAAACACAGAAGAAATGGACAGACTCCTGGACACATATGAATTACCAAAATTGAACCAAGAAGATATAAAAGTTCTAAATAAGTCAATATCTGAAAAAATAATTTAAAAACCTACTAATAAAGAAAATCCCAGGCCCTGATGGATTCATTATTAAATTCTACAAGAAACTGAAAGAAGACTAAATGTCACTAAAGCTTAAACTCTTCAATGAAGTTGAAAAGGAAGCAACACTTACAAAATCATCCCTGGAAGCAACTATTACTCTGATACCTAAACCAGACAAGGATACAACCAGAAAAGACAATTTCAGGCAGGATGAGGCAGGATAAGCCAGGAACGTACATCTCGTGAACGTAGATGTAAAAATTCTCAATAAGATACTGGCAAACAGAACGCAGTTAATCTTCAAGAGGATCACACCCCAATGACTAAGTAGGATTCATTGTAGGTATGCAGAGATGGTTCAAAATAAGCCAATCCATAAATGGAATACACCACATTAATAGGGCCAAAGACAAAAATCACATGACCATCTCAATAAACCAAGAAAAAGCATCTGATAATGTCCAACACCCACTCATGATAAAAACACTACAGAAAATTAGAATAGATAGTCTTCATCTCAACCTGATAAAAGTTTTTTTGACAAACCAACAGTCAACATCACAATAAATGGCCAGTACCTGAAAAGTTTCCCTCTAAAATGAGGAACGAAACAAGGATGTCCATTACTACCACTCCTATTCAATATAGTCCTGGAAATACAAGCAAGAGCAACTAGACAAGAAAAAGAAGTAAAATTAATAAGTTTAGGAAAAGAAGAAGTGAAATTGTCATTATTTACAGATGACAATTTACTCTACATAGAAGACTCAAAAACTCCACCAAAAAGATTTCTATAGTTAATAACCAAATTGAATAATGTAGTTGTATACAAGTCAACATTTAAAAAGCAATAGTATTCTTGTACACACACACGCGTGTGTGTGCTCACACACACATGCAAAGAATCACTGAGAGGGAAATTAGGTAAACCACACCCTTCACAATAACATAAAAAAAAGAAATACTTAGGCATCAATCTAACAAAGCAAGTTTAAAAAAATCTATACTCTGAAAATTATAGTAGTCTGTAAAAGGAAATCAAAGAGAATGCCAGACAATGAAGGCCAGGTACATGCCTATAATCTCTGCACTTGGAAGTCTGAGGCAGGAGGATAGTTGCAAGTTCATTGCCAGTCTAGGCTACAAAGTACCACCACAACTAGCCTTCACTAGCCTGAACTGAATACTGAGACCATGTCTTAAAAAAACAAAAAAAAAAAAAAAAAGGAAGAAGAAGAAGGGGAAGAGGGAGGGGAAGAAGAAAAAGGGAAAGGGAAGAGGAAGAAGAGACGAAGAGGAAGGGAAGAGGAAGAGGAGAAGGAGAGGAAGAGAGAGAAGAAAAGGAAAAAGTAAAAGGGAGAACTAAAACCAGACCCATCATGCACTAAACTGAAATTGAAATGAGGGGGTGAGGAGATGGCTCAGTAGACTAAGCGCTTGCCTGACAAATGCAACGGCCTGAATTCAATCCCCAGTTCCACCAAAAAGATAAAAAATCAATAAGATAAAATAAAATAAAATAGAAATGAATTAAAGATCTAAATATTCATATAGAAGCACTAAACCTGCTGGAAATATAGGCAGAACTGTTGAAGAGAAAGGTATATGTAGACAGGTCTTGAACAAAACCCTGATCACACAGGAAATAATACAAGGAATCAATAACTGAGATCTCATTCTATTAAAAATTTTTGCACAGCAAAAGAAATCAACAAAATAAAAAGACAATCCACAGAATGGAAACAAACTTTAGCTAGCTGTCCCTCAGATGAAGAACTTGTGTCAAAAACATATGAAAAACTGAAAAATAAAATCAGAATCCCCCCCTCAAATTTAAGGACTCAATCCAAAAATGGGTGTCTGATATGAATACATATTTCTCAGATGAAGAAATACAAAAGACAAATAAATACATGAAAAATGTTCAACATCACTGGTTATGAGAGTGATGCAAATTAAAACAACATGATTTCATCTCACTTCATAAAGAATGTCTATCATCAAGTAATCAACCAATAACAAATGCTGGCAAGGCTTCTGGGGGAAAAAAAAAACCTTCTCCACTGTTGGCGAGAGTGCAGACTTGTGCAATCACTGTGGAAATAAGTATGGAGATTTCTCAGAAAAGTAGGATGATAAGTCCCACTTGACCCAGCTATTCCCCTTCTGGGTATTTTCTCAGAAGAGTTAAAAGCATCATATCATAGAGATACTTGTGCACTCATATTTAGCTGTAGTTTTAATGGAAGTGGGAAGATGAAATGACTTGGTGATACAGGATTCCAAAGCAAAAGTTCATTATCCTTAACAGATAGTTCTCTCAAGTTGTTCTTAGAGTTCAGTAAGGGAGGATGATATGGAGGATCTTTTTTAATATACTGAAGTGTATTTTTTTATTTTAGAAAATCTAGCTTTGAGTATTTAGTACTCACTTGAAAATTTATTTAAATATATTGAGATTTATGAGATTTTAGCTATAATCCTCTTGTTAGATGACTGTTTAATCTTCAATATAAATTAAAATGGCAGAAATTATGCACAATACATTTTGGGTATATACTTAATTTTGTGTCTTTTCTGATTAATACTATATACTAAGTACAAAAAGGAAGAGGAGATTTAAGACCTTCCTTTTCAAAGTCATTAATAGGATGGGCATTACTAACTATAATGTGCCTACAGTACAGATGGGCTTAAAATGTTTGTATCCATATTTACTTAAATAGAAGTCAAGTGTGTATGAAGATGCATTTGTAAATCTAGTCCTGTATATCTAAATCACTGCATAACATCAACTGAGAGAATGTCTGGTTCTTCATCCTACTAAAGATATGCAAGCCTTAGTACATAAGACATCACTGGCAGAAACACTTCCAAAGACTAAAACTCCAAAATATTTATGACAGGAACAGGTGATATTTATGCTAAATGCCTTAAGAACTATGTTTCAATGGCTGGCCAAATAGCTCAGCAGATTAAAGCACCTGCTTAGGCAGATGCAGTGGTGATTCCCAGAGTGCTGGCCCCAACCCCAGGGTATGCTGAAACAGTGATTGAGACTGGCTGTGGAGGCACCCACCTGTAATCCCAGCTCTTGGGAGGCTGAACACAGGCAGACCACTACGAGTCTGATCTTGGTAGTGAGACCCTGTAGACCCTGTACTAAAAGAAAGAACTATGTTCCAAACAATCTTATTCTATAAACATCGCCATGTACAAGCCAGTATGACTAATAAAATGTATAGCTACACAATGGTATCTGCATACTGATTTTATGTAGAAGCAGAGTTTTAAATGTTGAAAACCCAATTAGCAAAATAAACTCATCTAGGCCTATCACTGTGGAAGAAAATGACCCTTTCACGCTAACAACTGACTTCCATTCCACCAAACTGACAGCATACAGCAAGAGGCTTGGTTTTGCAAAGCTGAACTGTGAGCTTTTATTTCTTGACCACTAGTAATTCATATATTTCCTGATAGGCTTTCACAGCCTGGGGGCATCATATTGCCTAATTTCTGAAAGCAGACATTCTTTAAAGAGCTTGATTCAAATATGCTAGAAGCTGTTAATTCCTAATGGTAGCTTGGTAAGAGGGCTGCATGAGAACAGGAAAACATATTGACTGCAAAAGCGCAAACTACTTTGAATCCTGTGGAAGTTTTCACTTGACTATGGGAATTAACCAGACTCTACATCAAGACAAATGTAGGAAGTAAAAAATGCTTTTTAATACTAAGTTTATAGTGTTGAAATAATTGTACTATATTAAGTTTTTTCATTTCATGAGAATTTGTGATAAAATATTTTATGTTAATGTGTCTTTCATTTATCAGAGACTTGTGTGGAAAAGCTTTCTCACCAGGGAGTTTATATTCCTGATATTATAGTAATTTAATCATATAAAACAAAGACATTGTAGTAGATCTCTGCATTTTAGGAGACTGGATGTGTAATCTTAATAAATAGTGATCTAACAAAAGGAGCCTAAAGCCATGCTCTCTAATAGACTTATGAAAGTAATTATACCTTTATTGAAGTTAAACCAGTCTCCAACCCCTGCTGTTCCTGCTGTTTCTTAAAGATGGTTATTTTCTACTTAAAGAAAACAGACAGTCTTTGGAAAAATACTGGTGTTAAGTAATATTACAAAATTTAATCATATTCTTTGGGCAGCTTGTATAACAATGATACACATATTTCAACCCAGATAATGAAAAAAACCTCAAAGGTTTAAAATATGCTGCATGGATAATTAGGGGAACTTACTAATTAGAGCAACAACTCATATGATTGTAGGGTAGGAAAGGAAAGCATGAAAAAGGGAAAAGCTTTTCATTAGCCATGACCAGGCACAGGGAATGTAGGAGACTTTGCATAGCCTTCACTAAGGTGAAAAAATGATAAAATATGTCAGGAAATATCTCTTTAAAACGCTAAGGAACAGAGCAGGAAGAACCAATAGGAACAGCTGCTTTGATTAGACAACTAAAGCAAGGTGGTGACAGAACTGTCACGTTGCTCCTTTCCCCCCAAGAGTTTGGACCCTCATTTATCCATAAGAATTTACTAAACTCTAGGAAAAAGGGTTTAAATTGTCCCTACTGGCAAATATTGATTCACATTCAGATTCTAAACTGCATTGTATAGTTTTTGGAAATACCTAATTTCAATAGAAAAATGATACCTGAATAATAGAGTCAAAAGAAAATAATCCTAGACCAAGAAGGAATTTCTGTCACATTCCAGGAATCCCCAGACCCAACCTAGCCCAAGTGTGATATGCAACTGAACTTCAGTACGTGCTAAGGTTATAACTACAATGAAGATCTACAACAAAGGTCAGAAGAC
>NDGM011178002.1:0-11047 GCA_002564305.1 Octomys mimax | reverse complement strand
AGGTAATTATCTCATAATTATGTCTATTAATTCATTGAAAGGAACAGTCTGTGTATACTGTATATTGTATATTGTTTGACCAGCTTGCCATGTCTGTATCTGGTAACTTGAGCAACTACTTTTAAAATAATAATATGCAATATAGAAACCACTGTTAATTGAAATCGTCTTGCTTGAAATTTTTATCTTTTTATTGTTTTTTAAATTCTCTTTAGAATTAAAAAAAAAAGAAAAAAACTCAGTATGGTTTCCATTCACTGGTACTATTGCTCATTTAACCAGCAAGCAAGCTGGCCACATAGCTCAGTGGATTAAAGCACCTGCAAGTGGGCACAGGAGCCCGGGATTCGATCATCTGGCTTGCTGTGCAGGCCCCTCCCCCCAGGGCTTTCCGAAAATGTCATTGAAACTAGGCATGGTGGTGCGCGCCTGTAATCCCAGCTCTTGGAAGGCTGTAAACAGGCTGATCACCACGTGTCCGACCTAGTAGTGAGACCCTGAATACCCCATAGACCCTTCCCTATAGTACAAAACAAAAACAAAAGCAGAAAGCAAACAAACAGAAAACAGCAAGCACTGCACAGGGCTGCTGTGACAAGCTCTTTGCTGGGAGTCACTGGGAGGCCACACAGCTTCGACCTGCTCCTGCATCCATTTTTATGTTTTCTTCTTTAGGAAGGTGGAGGAGAAATTGCCCTGTTGCTCATGTGTATCGCTGTGCTGTAAATGATCGCTGAGGTTCCATCCTTCTGGTACATTGTCCTCTCTCTTCTCTTGTGATTTACACCCTCCAGAAAACCAGTGGGATGCAATCTCATTGGCATCTTCCAATCACTCGTGTCAAATGACACACTTCTTTCTGGTCACAAATTTGTAGATAGAATGAAAGAATAATGGAAAGAGTTTTTTGTTTTGCTTTGTTTTTGTACTTTAGGGGAGGGTCTACAGGGTTTCAGGGTCTCACTACTAGATCAGACTCATAGTGATCTGCCTATTTACAGCCTCCCAAGAGCTGGGATTACAGGCCTGTGTACCACCATGCCCAGTCTTAATTGCTGTCTCAGCGCACCCTGGGGATGGGACAAGCATGGCAGGCCTGGGGATAGAACCCAGGCCGCTGTGCCTGCTTGTAGGTGCTTTAATTTACTGAAATATTTGGCCGGTCCTATGGAGAGGGTTTTGCATGCATCTTATAAACATCCACAGGGAACACTAAAAATTCCTACTCTAAGGTAACTTTTCATCCTTATGGCTTTGACTGTTTTTCACTTGTTGTGTGCAGAAGAAACCCACGCAGTCCACATGAGCAGAGAAAGCCAAAATTACAATAATCTCTAAGAAAACTTCCCTCTATCTGCACCACAAGATTTGCATTACTTTTCGAGAAGAGGAGCTAGAGATGCGAGAGAGCAGCCTGCGCATGTGTTACGCTGCCGAGCCATCCCCAGCCCACTTCGCTTTACGTGAAGCTATTTATTCTCCCGCTTTTCTAGGCTCTCATGAGACATTGTTACCTCTTCACATATGAACAGCCAACAAAGAACCCAAAAACTATGTGTACAACAGGCAAAGCTGTAAAACCGCACAAGGCCCACATACAGAAAGACATACATAGGAGTATGCTGTCTGTACCAGATTCTAAACCCAACAGAGATCTTGCAAAGGAAGAAGAAAATTTTGGGGTTCTAGTGATAGAGAAATGCAGAAAGCATCAGCAGGGGCTCATTTATAATGGGAAAATGCTGACAACAGGTGAGACGTGTAGATGTGTGGATGTCAAGGAAAGAGGAGAGAAGAAGGTTCTTGGGACCACTGTTGGGGAAAGCACAGCCCCTACAGGAAATCAGGACACTGTAAAAGAGTCTTGGAAGGCAAAAGGCAAAACGAAGGATGTTGCAGATAAGTTTGGAATTGAACCATGATGGCATCAAAGGATCATGAGGAATTTTAAAGAATCTTTTGCTCTTATTTCTAAAACTGCTGACATCATCAATGGGCAAAAGATATTCTTTTTTCATTTATTTATTTATTTATTTTTTGGAACCGGGGATTGAACTCAGGCCCTTGCGCTTGCCAGGGAAGCGCTTATTCCACTGAGCCGTCTCCCCGGCCCCATTTCATTTATTTTTAAAGTTTGGTCCTGTTTGTTATTTCAAGTGCTTCTCCCAGCAGCAGCAGTAGTGGATACAGGAAGGAACCTCAATACACATAGATATACTCTGAAATCTGGAAAATTTAACCTAAAGCATACTGGCCCTTTAGAGTGCCCTTAAGGAGGCATGAATTATTCAAGGGGTGCATAACAGAATTCATTACTAGTATTACCAGTTTAAATCTGACCTAAGCCAAAAGATTCCCTTGCTGTTGAGAAGCTTAGAAACTGTGTCAAGTAATACAGTCCTATTTAAGTGATTTCTTATACTGTATTGAAGCCCTCAGCAAAAGTGTATGTTCTCCCTACACAAGAAAGATGATAAAGGGGAGTTTTCTTGAATATTCTCATAACCTTTCATTTTGGTTCTTTTTTAATTCTTATGATGCAAGCATTGTATTTATCGCACTTATATAAAATAGATTTGATCAATACTCTACAAATGGGAAGCCATCCCTGTATATTTTGTTTTTCCCAAGACACATAGTCTCAGGAGTGATGATAGTAGATCCTGAAGTGACACTTTCTGTGATTTTTTGCTTTATTACACATGCAAGATAAAATCTGCTGCATGAAATACAAATTTAACACTATGAGGCTGCTTTGTTTTTAAAGATGATATAAGAAATTCAGAGCCAGACTGTTTCTACAGCAAGTTTTTTCAAACACTGAATAGAAAAAACAACTATATTCTTACAAAAACTTTTCCTGAAAGTAGCATGGCATGCTTTAAAATGTAACAAGCATAACACCAGTGTAAGTACCTAACTAGTAAGTTGGGGGGATGGTGATCTTACGAACATATGCAATCATATGCAGAAACCTGTGCTTAGGAAGTCATGGTCTAAGAATATAAATGCAGGATACCAAAGTCGTGTGTGCAAGTCCTGCTAAAGTTGCTCTGCAGCAGAACCCCCAGGAGCAGCTGTCTAACCCTGCACTGCTCACAAATTCAACTGTCTCTATTCTCCTTATGAAAATACCTGCTGCTCCAACAAATCAACTTGTGAGCTCAGAGATATCACACAATTAAGGTTTTTCTGTTGCTCTCCTTACCTGGAAAAAGGACTATGTTCAACAGGCACGTCCTTCAGAAAGGCTCCGATGTTCTCTAAGGACAAGGTGTTCTCTCTCCTCAGCTGGCAGGAAGAAGAAGAAATGAGGTGTGTTTTGTTAACTCTCCTAGCAAAGACAACACTGAATGCTACATTCATATCCTTCAGTCTGCTTACAGCATTTCCAGTTCAATGTCCTGGTTAATTGTGTCACCATCCAGTGGGAGCTCCTAACAGAACTGTCTTTCTCACAAACATTCCAGACTGAATAAAGAATAGATCGTATGTTATCCCTATGTCCTGTCACATCGGTCTTAGATAACTTTCCGTTATTTTTCATTGTGGCTTGAATTTGAGTTGTTTTTAATATATAAGAAGGAAATGAACATGCCAAGACTATATATATAATATTTTGAACTAGCTATCATTCTATATACTTGTTTAAGGTGGTTAGTCTATAGAAAATACTAGCTCTTCCAATAATTAAGAATAGAGTGATGGCCTTTTTAATACATTTCATGCACATTAAAAAAAATGTTAACTTCAAATGAATACTGAATATAAATTTATCCAAAATAGAATATATGGAAATTTTTGATCCTGGATAATATAGAATGGTACAGATTCATACATGGTTTATTGAAACAATCCCAGATGTTCCAGTACATTAATACTTAAAGTATTGGTGAATATTTTAAGAACACGTTAGAGGAAGATTAAAATATTTAGTAGTAGCATGCCTAAAAGGAAGAAGCCATCTGAGGAGCTCTGATGCTTAAAAGTAAAAGACTTGGTGTATGTCCCTTTAAAAGCCTTTATATTTTCTTAGTGCTTCAATAAACTCCCCCTGCAGAGTATCACATAAGTAGATAAAAATTGTTTGGAATTATACGTTAAAGTAAGTGAAAAGGTAGTTATCGACCCTTTATGCAATATACACTGCCTCCTGAACACTAGCATTCTGTGATATCATGTAAAATTTGCTTATGAAATCTATCTGCGAACCGGAACTTAACATGACCAAGTGTTGAGTTCCCTGGGTAAAGGCAATATTCTATTTCTTGGAATATAATGAAGGCTGCACTCCATTAAAGTGCAGTTGTCAACTTGGGGGAACCATTCGGCTTTGCTATGTCAAAATAACAGAAGCAAACAGAACAGTACATGAATCTAAAAACTATATATCTTGGGACAGCAGCATGTATCTTTAATGAGATGCCTTCTACCTTGACTTTTTCAGAATGAAAAAATGTTAAATATCAGTAAGATAGATATAACCCATTCACTTTAGTTTCATCCAGTCCGCTGGCTCTTACATCAATACCCTCTCCACTCCTCATCCTCAGTCCGAAAGTAAAATAAACAGAGCTGTCAGATGTCAGTGTCTAGTGAAGATTGTATAAAATCTTAAATGTTTTTGAACTTTAGAATAATAGCCTGACCAGTGCATTCTGAGCTGAAACCTCATAAATTCTTAAATGTACTTTTCAATGGCAAATGTTCTGAAACCTTCCCAATAATGACTCATGCCACAAAAAGAAAACCAAAAAGAAATGGATGTCTTCATTTTTTTAATAGAAAATGTCAAAAGTTTTTCTTTATTTTTAATGTCTTGCCAAACTGAATGATCTGTCATTTTTGAATGTTTGAGGAGTCGGACGTTGCCAAAGTTTTACAGATTGGATTTGGGGCAGTGCTCTCTGTCATATACACGTGCATTCATTAACATACTGCTTGTTATTGCTATATAATTTAGAATATTAACTAGAAATAAAGACATTTAAAATACACATTATTGTTTTCTAGTACATTTTAACTGAAGTACCACAAAGAGCATTTTAACAAAGCATCTTCAAATATTATATCTGACCAGTACTCTTTCAAATCCACTAAAGCATAAGATTAATAAGCTTCCTAAGAACTTGGTGGGAGAGCTGTAACTTCTCATATATATTTATCTATCTCTAATCGATCATGTGTCTAGTATTTTCTGTTTATGCTCATGCCAAGCATGCAAAAATGTTAAAAATGGCCATTAGCTTTTCCTTTGACCTACTAAAAAACTGAGATTGGCTGAAACATTCTGACTATATTAGAAAGGCAATATGATATGTTAGTGTAATTGTAAAGAATATATTTTTTCATTTATTTATTATAATGTTTGGGTGTACTGATACTTCTCAGTACATTTTCCCCAAGATAAATTGCTCTTTTTCCTGTATCAATCACTGTCTTGCTCAAAGCCAGATTGTTTGCTCAAAAATAAGCCACATTTTACATCTGATCTTGCTGTAAATGATTGAAATTTTAGTATGTCTAGGTGAAATAGAATTCACAAATAGAGGGCATGTGAGATAGCTCAGCATACTAAGCTCCTGCTTAGACAAGCGCAGGAACTGGGTTTAATCCCTGGCATCACATGCCACACCAGCCTTGCCCCCAGGCACTCTGAACCAGCCACTAAGACCGAGTGTGGTGGCACAACAGGCCTAAGGGGAAATAAAAATTCATAAATTAATGATGGATTTTGGTGCATTCATCTCTGATGTAAATGTACTGATAAAGACTGTGATACTAAACCAAAAGAAGATGCATCTCTCCACCCAAAATTCCAGTTAGCATGGAAAACCCAAGCTGCAATCAAATATCTGTAAATGGTGTCCATATCCCAATATCTGTGTGAGTGTTCTGAGCTGTGCGCCAACCACTCTACAAAGCCCCTGTGGTGACCTAGGATGCCTTGCTCTTCCTAGTTTGAAGAACACCTGTGACGAAAAGCTCCACAGTCACTTAGCTTGGAGTAAGTGACAGCGGAAGGCAGAGCGAAGGACTGAGCAAACTCTCAGAATAAGCCAGCACCTCTCTGTGAGCGCACACAATTGCTTCATAGTTATTCAAATAATTCTAAAACTTGAGGAAGCATCTAGTTACATGGAGGATCTATTAGAACACCATTGGCTGGGTCCCATTTCCAGTTTGCAAGGTCTGAATGACACCTGAGAATTTATAACTTAAAGCCTAAGTGACACTGATGCTGTTGGACTTCTCAGAAGTTCCGCCTCCATGGTGTGCTCTACGGAACAGCATGACACTAAATGTGTGCACAGAAAGCAGTGGCTGAGTCCCACTTTTTAGTTACCTCATCTGAGTGGCATCTGAGCACTAGATGTTTGATAATTCATAATCTAAATTTTAAATATAACTTAAAAATGTGCCTCAAACATAGCATTTAAATTTTAGCTTAAATTATAGCAAATCATACTCAGATAATTTAAGATGTGAATCTTAATCTCTGACTATAAAATCTGTGCTCTTTACGCCCAAATATATGTTTGTTTTTAAGAAATAGAGTATTATCATTAGAGCTTAAATCCATGTTATGCCATAAATCCATTTAGTAAAAAAAAATGTTAAGTTATATTCTCAAAAACTTTGAGAATTAAGGAGTGTTCAGGGCTACAATTTTTCATAATATATGATAATATTTTTAAATCAGTTTCAAAATCCAGGGGTTAACTTATTTGAGATTATAAAAAAATTTAAAAGAAAATACAACTTATAGAACTTTTAAGTCAGAAAAATCAAGAGTAAGATTTACAAAAGTTCATGTCAAGATGAAATAAATATAATCCACATTTTCTCTGCCACCTGCTGAAACTAATAGAAGTCAAATGCTCTTAAAAAGAATGCTATACTTTTATCCTGTAGACAAATTTCTCCTGTTGTCAAATGAAAAACATTTGCAACAATGATACCATTTCTTACGTGTTCAGAATAGCCTGGATTAGGCACGATAGTGTGTATTTTAAAGTGATAGACCTGGAACTCATCACACACACACACACACACACACACTCAAACACACACACATCTTCCTAGCTTGTAGTCAATTGGATTTAGTAAGAAATGTGTTAACTGTGATAGTTAACCTCACTTTATAAGTGAAGAGTCTGAGGCAAAGTACAATTAACAGAATCCGATGTTTCCACAGGAAGTGATTGAATCAGATTTCAAACTAGGAGAGAGAGGCTCCAGCACCAACGCACATGTGGTCCCTCAGTTGTGTGCTCAACACAACATAAAGCAGACCACCCTGGGTGGTACAGAGTGGACCAAGCAAAAGAGAGAAAGCAGTGATGAGTGAGTGAGTGTCCAAGTCTGTACTGATTTTGGCAGCCATTGTGTATTCTTTTTTTACTTCAATTCTGAGTAAAATAGGAAACCTACATAGACTTTTGAGTGGAAGATGGGACCTGAACCATCGAAAAATTCATTTGCACTTTGATGAATGTAGTTAGTTCCACCCTGGCAACTGGTCAAAACTTTTTGAATCAAGCTGTGCAGCGAATGAGATAACAGGGCCTAGATGGTCAGTTCTGTGGAAAGACAGAGTGGACAATGGAAAATGAATGTGGAGCTGTAGGATACAGCCATGGACACCTATGCTCAAGTACTCATCAGGTCAAAGACTCCGCAAATCTTTGTCGCTATTCTTCTCTCTCTTCTACACAATTGGACATACTTAGCAATATAGAACATCGGTTACCCTTTGAAGTACTCTTCCTTCAAATCTTCCTTCAGTTTCTGATCTTCCCACACAACTGCCTAACTTTTCATGTATTTTATTTACTCTAGTTACTGAAACATATTAATTTAAATTACAATCAATCCTTCTTAGCGTCTTGTAGAAATATGACCTTCCTATAAATAAGTGCATAGAACATGAGTGCGTCCATTTATAGATTTCCACAAATTGAACACATCATGGATATTGATCCCCTCTGGAAGAAGCATGGCCTGTAACACTCCAACCTCTGTCCTACTCCTTTTTCATATGACTAACCCAGCTCCGCACTAACAGCTGAGTGCTGTTGTAATTTCTCCTACCATGGAAATACTTGTTTTAAAATATAGACCAATGTGTGTGTGTGTGTGTGTGCGTGTGCATTGTTTTAAATACAACAATTGGTATTTTATCCTATAAAGGATATGTATGACGTGGGATCAAAATAAAAGGTGAATTTTATTTTAAATTTTTTGAAGAATCTTAAAATTAATATATATATTTACAACCTTAAATAAGGAAATATAACACACACATTAAATAAGGAAATATATATATATATATATATATATATATATATATATTTACAGCAAAGCACAAAATTCTGTACAAGCACTGCCCTTCCATCTCCACGGCACTTCTTGAAGCAGTTCTAGAAACCATTTTTCATCATTATTTAATGCCATTGCTGTGTCTGCTTGGAGGTCTTCAAATAGCACCCAGTGCTCACCTCTCATGGTTATTTTGACACTGGGAAAGTGCTAGAGTAATAGCTTGCTGGATCCAGTAGTCAAGGTAGAGGAAGATGCACCATAACGTTATTACGAGCCTGTCTCCCATTGGACGGTGCTTGTCGGCACCATTCAGTATAGAGTTAGCATGAAAGGATTTCTACAATGACTTTAGAGAACAGCAATAATGACAGCAAAGTGTGTTTGAAGCTAGGGGCAGTGCTCTAAGGGGAATTAACAGGAATGGGTCTTTTATTGTAATACACTTTTAAATTTTAAACGTTCACCATATATTGTGTAAAATTTTTATTTGTTTGTATATATACTGACATATAGATAGATAGATAGATAGATAGATAGATAGATATGTTTATATGAATAAATATGTATGAGTATATAATACATGTTTTAAATATTTGTATTTTTCTATATATGGTAGCATTTTACCAGTTTGGGGAGTTATCTATGTAGTTGTATATCAGTATCATTAATTTTTCTTATTTGCCTATTTCATGTTGTAAATATGTAACAATCATTTGCCAAGTGTTCCGGTAACAAGGCTTTGTTAGTTTTTTTTTTTTTTTTTCGGAACCGGGGATTGAACTCAGGCCCTTGTGCTTGCCAGGGAAGCACTCATTCCACTGAGCCATCTCCCCGGCCCCAGGCTTTGTTAGTTTTGAAGTTATAAATAGTACTACAATATTGTTCTTCAACAAGATTTTGGTGATCAATTTTAGACATTACTCTATGATCTGTACCAGAGTGAAATTGTGAGATCATAATTTTTCAAGATTTATCTACTACATAATGGCAGATTCCACTTGTAATGAGGAATCGGATGCTCCACACTTACAAGAAATTGGGCAGAATTTCAGGTTGTTCTAGTTATTCTTCTTAGGGAATACAATAGATTTATAACTTCACTATTGAATCAATGAAGGAAGTAACTTGCTTTACTGACAAAAAAACCCACAGAAATGTTCAACCAAATTTTTTGCTTCAGGATTTGTACTATCCATTTTTATTTCCAGGACTTTGGAAGAATCTCTGGAATCCCTGAGCCTCCAGGACAGAAATTCAACATCTTATCATCCTGCTGGGGACACCCTCTGTACTTTTCCTTGGTGATAGTTTTAAAAGAGTGCATATTTTAAGTCATTCCTATGAGAGAGCTCCGCCATGTGAAAGAACGCAGATGTGAATCTTCAAGAAAGCACGTTGGCTGAGTGGATGCCTCTGACCAACACCATTACCTCCTACAAACACGGTCTATAATACACTCCCACACGACATGATTCTTCACATGCAGAGGTTTCCGGAACACAGCAGTCAGTTCATCGCTTCTGGTATCTCGTTTACCATACTATTAAAATCTTCAATGAATAGGGAACATGTGTGACAATTATTCAAAACTGGTACATCGTTAACTAAAATTCACACTTTTAAATATTACTTTAGTTTTAAACTAATATCTATTCTCTATTCTAAGATCTAATTTAAGATATTACCTTAAGTTTAGTTCCCAGATATTCCCATGTGTCTCTCTCTGATATATATATATATATATATAGTCTCACTACACAGATTGTGCTCATAGTGACTCACCTGCGTTCAGCCTCCCAAGTGGTAGGGTTATAGGGCTGGGCCACCATGCCCAGTCTCAATCGCTTTCTCAGCATGCCCCAGGGGCAGGTCAGGCAAGGTATGCCAGGGAATGTACCACAGTCCCTGAGCCTGCCTAAGTAGGTGCTTTAATCCCCTGAGCTATCTGGTCAACCCTCCCAGGTTTCTCTTGACTCTTACAGTTTCTCAGATGTTATTAGTTGTTGTGATATGTACAAAACTACATAAAAATACTCATGCTGATACTGTACTAGACTTGTTTATTAAATGTATATATTACCATATATATACATGTATATATATATATATATATATATATATATATATATAACATGGAATACATAGGCTATATATATTCTACATGGAATATACAGACTATATGTATTCCATATGGAATATATAGACTATATACATTCTATATGGAATTATAGACTATATATTCTATATGAATATATATAGTCTATATGGAATATATAGATTATATATATTCTATATGGATATATATATTCTTTGTGGAAAGAAATATAGAGAAATATATAAAATATATATAAAGATACAGATTCCATACATGTACATGTATAATCTATATCTATATATAGATTATCATATATATGTATTTATTCCAGTTTAACTTAATTTTTAAAGTGGAAAATTTATGCACACCTTTATCCCTTCTCTTTTTCCTTCTGTCCCTCCTAACTTGTTTTCTTCTTTCCTTCCTTCCATTATTCCTTCCACCTTTTGTCCCTTCAGTCTTTCCTTTTATCTTTCTTCACTTGGATGTCCAATTTTTCAAGCACTATTTGTTAGAAAAACAAAGTTTTTCCCCATATAACTGCTTTTGAAAAGTGGTTAAATACCAGTTGCTGCTGTGGTGTCTCTTGGGTGGGTGGATGCTCGGGAAGAATAGAGTGGTGGGTGA
>NDGM011178000.1:0-32418 GCA_002564305.1 Octomys mimax | reverse complement strand
CCCACCCCATGACTGCATGAGGCTTTGGGGGGACAACTAGACACAAACCATAACAAGGACCAAGATGTATAATAGACACTGTGAAGTAGAAAGAAAATGTTTAAATGGGAAAAGGAACTTGGGAGGGGAAGGAAGGAAAAAGGAAAAATTGAGAAAAGAAGGAAAAAGTATACAAAAAAAAAAGAAGAATCAAGATATTCGTGTACAGGTACAAATCCAATGAATGTGAACATTGTGTATATCTAAATTGTACAAATAAACTTAATTAAAAATTAATAGGTAAACATTAATGACAGGAGAATTTGTGGTTTAGAGAAACCTGGAAACTTTTCCTATAATAATAATATCTCTCCATCTAAAATGATCATTCCTTTTCTCTATGGCTAACTTTCATATGCTGCACAAACAAAGAAAAGTTGAGCTGCAGAGTCACCTTTTCCTAAACTGTCTGACTATAGCTCCTACGCTTTTGGAGACTAAAGTATCACCATCTCCCTATCTCCACCTTCCAGTCCCTATAGGATGTTGTTATCGTTATCATTCTACATGCAAGTATAACCCACCGTTCTATCTCAGTCCCCACTAGGCCTTCTATTTCACCTTCCTTGCTTGCTACAAGTCTCTGCACTAGCCATGTTACATTATCTACCTACACATGCTTTAAAATATCCTACTTTAGTCCTCTGTTTTCATTGGCTGGACTCCTTTTCTCTCCTTACTATGTATTACATCTGTCTTCTGTTCCATCTTTACAAATCATTAAAAAACAGTCCCTGTCACCCCTCCAGAGGTGATTGAATGCCATTATACTCTGTGCTAGGTTTTTCTATCCCCAGTTAACATACAATATAACCATGTAAGTATCATCCTTAGGCTGGCATTACCTATGTAGCAGCGTTACTATCATTCTACCCACCCCCCTATAGACTACAAACTCACTCAGGGCAGATATCTTTGCTGCCTGTATTTTCCAAACTTAATGCTTGCCCCAGAATATTTGTTGTATAATATCCTACTAACTGAATAAAAAAATCATGGAATGGCTTACATCTAGATCTCCCCACAAAGCTACATATGCTTATAGATGGGGCTCTTCATAAGAGGTTGAGTTCTGAGGGTGCTATAGCTAAATGTGTTGGTAGGAGATGGGGCAGCCAACAGAGGGGTCACTGGGGACATGGCCCGGAAGTGTGTATCTCACTGTCCACTTCTTATCTCCATCTCTGCTTCCTGACCACCCATGTAAGCAACTTTCTTAGGCCTTTGCCTCATTTGTTTCTACTCAGGAGTCAAGCAAATATGGAATAAAACCTCTAAGAACTTATAAGCCAAAATGAACCTCTCCTCCTTAAGTTGAAAATGTTGGATATTATGTCTTAGTGATAAGGAATGTAATGAAGATATAAAACTATTAATTCAGTGAACCTTATGATAGCTATTCATATATTTTCTTTAAACCTTATCCTATAGATCTGAAAATAAAGATACTCTCTTCATGGCCTTAATGGGCTGTTAACATAGCTTTACTTTTATAATTTTAGAACACTTCTTAGAATGTGCACCTGTGTTAATTTATTAAGGCGTACATAATACGGAGTCATGGAAAATTCTGCTTAAAAATATAAGAAATACTCTGGGAAGCATATGTAGAGACCACATGAATAGAAAGGGAAAAGAAGGGGTTTTTTTGTTTGTTTGTTTCTTTATTTGTTTGTTGTTGATGGAATCGGGATTGAACTCAGGCCCTTGCACTTGCCAGGGAAGCGCTTATTCTACTGAGCTGTCTCCCCAGCCCCAGGGAGGCATTTCTGATTCAAACCAAAAAATAAGATGGCAGCATAGCATATTGAAGGTGGTGGTGATTCTCCTGCCTCAGCCTCCCAAGTGCTCGGATTATTGGTGTGTTCCACCATACCTGGTAAGGATGCACTGTGACATTGGAGACCAATAAAAAGACATTAAGACTTCATGAAATTATTGAATATAAGCCCAAAATTTAATAAACTATCAGTACCGGAAGAGAATTATATGAGGATGATAAGCTTTCATAGAAATAGAATCAACCTTATAGAAAAGCTAATTTCTTAAATCACAAATAATTGAATCCAACATTCTAGAAACAAAGATATTTAATTACTGGTCATTGCCTTAGATTTGATGCTAGCTCAATGATCCCTAGAACTGAGTGAACAAATACCGGAAAGATGATCAAGTCCGAAGCAAAGTGATCAGCTTTAGGAAAAAGTGATGGAGGGTCAACTGAAGATCACTTAATGGGTGGATGAAACATCAGGATCTTATCTTTTTTTATTTTTATGTATTTAGTACAGAGTCTCACTACACAGATCGAACTTGTAGTGATCCTCCTGTTTTCAGCCTCCTAAGCACTAGGATTACAGGTGCATGGCACCATACCTAGTCTCAATTGCCCTCTCAGCAAGCCTTGGGTTATTGCTGGCACAGCATGCTGGGAATTGCACCTCGATCCCTGTGTCTGCCTAAGCAGGTACTTTAATCTGCTGAGCTTTCTAGCTGGCCCTGGGATCTTATCATTTCTGTTGCAATCAAGCTAGCAATTTCAACCAAAAGCACAATGAAAACATTAATTTACTTCTTTTCTCTTCGTCTCTGGTCTTTATCTCTTCTTCTTCCACTAGCATTTCTTTCTTATCTATTTATCTATCTACAGTATATTTTTCTTCCTTCTGTATGTTCTTGACATTTTAATCTCAGTATCTGATGCTTCACACATCTGCTGTCTTCAGTTTGACCTCTACTTAAGAAATTTTTACTTATTTCCAGAGCACAATATCACTAACAATCTTTTTGAATGACCTAATATCAGAATACAAAAGAGGGGCAGGTAAAATTGTAATGACCATGAAAATCATGCATGCAATATCTTTTTTTGGTGGAACTGGGAATTGAACTCAGGCCCTTGCACTTCTCAGGGAAGCACTTATTCCACTAAGCCATTTTCCCAGACCCCTTTTCTTCCTCTCTTTTTTCTTTCTTTCTCTTGAGCTATGTGTCTGCTTTGGAATGAGTGAAGGTTTTAACCTCTATTAGGAACAGATATCTCAGATACATTCCACTCTGTTACTGACCTCTACTCCATAAAATCCATACCAAGCAAGGAACCCTTTGCTTTTGTAGAGTTTGTTGGATGATTTTTCTATTGCGCTGTTCTTGTTCATACATATGCAAGATACTGTATAACTTATTTTTTTTTTTACCAGAATGGGAAAATTTTTGCTAAGTATAGACTTTTATATCACTAAAACAAAACTCTTCAAGTCTAAAGATTCTCTGAAATAAAAGAGTGCGTTTAGCAAGTGTGCAAATTCTGCCCAGGAAATGAGCAAGTCTTTGACTAGTTCCATAACCACCAGCAGCAGGAATAGCACTGATATGTGGATATGAACATGGGACCAAAAAGCAGAAAGGTGTTTTAGAATGACAGTTTTTTAAATATTATTATTTTTTTTTCTTTTGAGACATGATCTGTATATGCAATTTGGGCTAACCTTGTGCTCACTTTTGTAGGCCACCAGGCTGGTCTCAAACTCACAGAAAGCCTCCTGGATCCACCTCCCTAATGCTGGGATCACAGGCGTGTACTACTACACCTGGTTCTGGGGGTGGCATGGTGGGCACTCGCATCCAGGGCTGAGAAGTTGTAGCTGGGCATCCAGGGCCAAGATGTGTGGGGCCAGGGATCAGACTTGGGTCCTTATGCTTGCTAAGTAGAATGATAATTTAAAGGGGAAAGTATAAATCATTTATATTGAACTTTGAACTTACACTGAGTGCAGAAGGAGGGAAAATACAGGATGCAGTTTCAAATATGTGGGGGGGGGGTCTGTGAGAAGTATTTATTGCCACTGGGGTAGCTGCAGTTTATAGTGAAGTTCAGACATACGCTAGAGACCACGATGTGGGCGGATCGGTTGGCCACCTGGAGTATTAAGCAAAGATTGTAACATACACTTGGTAGTGTGGAACAATATTCTGTTAGTTTCAGCCTGTAGCTATTAAGTGACCAACTTCCCCATCACCTCCATCCTCCACTCTGTAGCCTTTGTAATTCAATTTAGGATGTCTCAGATTTTTTTTTCTTTTATCAATAGATACGTCTGGTGGGCGATCAAAACCCCAGTGTGTTCTTCAATGTTTTCTAAGTAATGTTTTATTTGTCTAAAGGATAGAATTGCTATATTGAAACAGTAAGTTATTTGAGCTGAAGAATTTCTCCTTTCCTCTACTTTATAGCTACCTAGGAGACCAGTATAGTGTCCAAACCTTGATAAATATTTTAGAGTGATTCTCAAATAATGTACTTCATCAGTGCAGGGATATTTTCTCCTGGTAGTATCTGAACTCCTTTTAAATCAGCAGTGAGTTTTTGAAAAATGCAATGTAGGGGAATCTCATGAAAATGTCTGTATGATAAATTACAAGTTGGTACTGTGGGAGAATGAGGAGGATAGAAAAATATAAGCTGGAAAGAATAACAAGGGAACATTTAAAATCACTTTTAAAATCATATGTAAGTGATTGTACTCTACTCAGAGTAAAATATGGCATATTCATAGATTTTCTTATTTTCATTATAATGTACAATTCTAAAATCAGGGAGCCAAAATAGCTCAGTTCTCACCTAAGTAATAATATAATAATATCCACGCCAATTGAAAAACATGATATATAGAAGTGTAATACATACAGATATTTTACAAGATTATATATGTCCTTCAAAATGTTTGGTTTTAAATGTTTATATAGCAAATGTTTTGTACACTCTTAAATGTCTATTAGCAGTAACATATGGTGGTGCAAGCTTGTAATCCCAACAATCTGGGAAGCTGAGGCAGAAAAATCCCAAGCTTGAGACCTGCCAGGGTAATTTAGTGGCTTAACAAAACCTTGTCTCAAAATAAAATCTGAAAAAAAGCAGAGGTACTAGAGATCCAGCTCAGCTTGAAGGCTCTGGACTAAATACTGCATTTAGTCACCAATCTGTTTTCCTTTATTTTTGCAAATAGTTAATGCCAATCCTTGTTAGCTACTAACATGTGTGTTTGTGTGTGTATACACACAGACATGAATGTGTGTATAGCCACTCTACAAGACAAGAAAAAAATTGCCCAGGTTTTTAAATCCTCCTATTATTCTGCTTTAGGAAAGCACTTCAGTTCATAAAGCATTTAGTGTTTCTTTTTTCTTCTACTAAAGTACTGGTTACTCTTGGTGGCAAAATGAACATCAATTTGCCCTTTGAGCATGAATGAGTCACAAAGTTAGGAAAGAAAAGACTTTTGTTTATTCAGCAAGCAGAAAGGTTATCAATATCATTAAGGAAAATATGAGATAAGATCCATTTTGATCTATTACACTCCAGTTCTCGGTATTCTGATAGGATTTATCTGCTTAAGGAAAAAAAAAAAAAAGACTCAGCGATTCTCATACAGCAAGTACTAGGAAACAAAAGCAGCTATTTTCCCCAAAGAACTAATTCTCCTTTACTTTAATAAATAAAATCAATGTCACAACAGTGGGAGAAGTCATTGCTAATGTACTAAAAATAACAGTTCCAGCCTTCTTATCTGTGAACACAAATGATGTTTATTACAGTTTTCTTCATTTCTACTATATATCTCTCCTCTCTTAAAACTTCCACTGAATATGAGAATAAATTCTAAAGAATACAATTGCATATGGATAGAGAATATGCAATTCTTTGCTCACAAAATATGAATTATTAAATGCAATGTATAATTCACAACTAAGAGAACACATTTTTCAAACAAAGATGTTTTATGCCTGAGGATGAACTAATCCCATTTTTTTTTAATTCACTGAAGGAAAAGTCCAGATTTGTACTTTTTCTGCCTCAAATAAAATAAGTATTTAGTTAATTTAAAAAACACAAAGGGAGAAAACAAAGATTGAATTATCATTAAAATTACCTAGTATAGAGCCAAAGATACAGTATATATCTGACCTCTGTATAACCTTGAGAGTTAAGACAGAAGCAATGATAAGTATTACCTAGTTTTAATTTATTCCAATCCTAATTGATTTTAACATTTTTGGTTCATATTTAAGCACTCACATTTTTGGATATCTAATTTATTTAAGAGAAAATAATAAAGAAGAGGAAAAGGAAGAGAAAAAAGGAGGAAGAGAAGATGTTATGAATTTATACAGGGAATAAAATGCCCCCTTCAAAAAAAAAATCCAGGCAGTTCTTTTATATCTGGATATAAAATTCATTTTACCATTGCAAGATGGTAAAAGCAAGGATTTGCTTTTAAGGTAATATGTTATTGTGTTGTGTTTCCCATTGACGAGGTTTTACAACAGATAGAAGAGATGCGGTTGAAAAGGAAGAAATTATACAAAAATACCTTTGGGAAGCAGAGGCGTATGAGTCATTTCTATGTCCACACCACTGAAAAGTTGGACAATGTTACCCATATTGCTCTGAGCCTCAGTGTCTCTGTTACAGACATTCAATGTTGGCAACTCGGATTGCAGCAACGTAGTCGCCTGTTTTTTCTAAAGCTTCTTTTTGAGTAAGCTTGGGATGAAGCTTGAGAACTGCCAGACAGTTAAGGCTTTAAAATTTTACTTAACATATGAGAGAAAAATGTTTTAAAGACTAGACATTCACTGTCTGACGTGGCAGGGAATCTACAGGTTTGGTGGAGCTTAATTTAGTGGCATGATAACAATGTCATCGTCAGGAAGAGATGCAGATGGTTTCTTCCTCCGTGTCATCATTAGCTTGTCAACCGCAGCTCAGCCCATGGACCCAAAAAGTGGACATGGCAATTGTGGCTCTTATGACCACACATAATTATGTTGAAAGAGAGAGATAGAGAGAGACAGATGGACAGACAGACAGAGACACAGACAGACAGAGAGACAGAGACAGAGAGAAAGAAAGAGACAAAATCAAAGATGGAGAGAGAGATAGAGGCAGAGACACAGAGACAGAGAAAGAGAGAGAGAGAGAGAGAGAAGTACTCCTCTGTAGCTTTTCTTTCAGTAGATATTTTCCTGGAAGTTTTCCATCAGTCTTCTCATATTTCACTGGTCCAGGCATCTGTCAATCATTAAAGTCATGATTGAGAAAAAGAGAAAGATAACAGTTTTCCTCAAGAAATGCAGCACTATTATTCAATAAAATTAAAAACCAGTAATACCGGAAAAATTAACACTTATCAAAGAGAAGATAAAAATTATGTCTGTGTAAAATGACTCTTTAGTAAGGACAACAGGCAATTTCACCTAGGTATAAATTCTGGAACTTTGAACTGAATAGTTACTAAAGTTCCTCATCAGTTCCAAGATTTAGTTACTATGATTTAATCAAAATCATTTGATTAAATAACAGTTTTACCTGATGTTTGAATACTTAATTTAACTGACATGTAATTTTATTACATCAGAGTATCCCATTCACTTCAAAAATTAACGAAATTGTTCCATGAAATAAAATCACTCCTTCTAAACTGTGAGCTGGTGCTGTGGCCCAGGCATGCAGAAGAGATATCTTACTCAGTGGAGACAGTTAACTTCTGTGGCCTCTCAAGACCTTTCTATTCCTACATACAGTAATAGAGCAGAAAACAACATTTACTCTAGATTTTATCATGAGAGACAGATGAACAGATTAATAGAGAAATGTTTTGGAGTTGACAAAGCCATTCCTTCACGAAGCTCATTACAGTGATACCTCAGTTTACCAGCTTAGTTTCTTTTACAATTTGGGGACAGATGGCTGTGTTTCTGTTTGTGTTTGTGTGAGAACAATGACCACCATCGTGTTTGTCAACTAGAAGCAACTTTGCTGAATGTTTGTTTTTCCCAACAGAACTGTTCAGGAAGTATTGATTACCTGTACCTTAGAGATACCACAAGGGTGTATGACTGTAGCCCCTACAATCTGTAACAAGCCAATATAGCACATAATGTGGGTTTCTCCTTCATGTGTCTATTAAGGGAAAGAATAGACCCAAAATATTTCCAGATTGCTTAATGTTACAAATGAAGTTTAGAGTTTGAGTGTTTGTCTCATAAGTGTAACATGTAAGGAAGGCAATAGAAATGTAGAAAGGAAAGCAAAAATCTCTTAGATGTCCTTACTTCTCAAAATGTATTTACTTTATATATCTAGATCAATATCAATATAGATATAGATGTATATCTTTAACTTATAAGAATGTTATATTAAATAGACATTGAAACATAGGTAAGGTGATTAGGCAATGTAAAAGAATAAAGACACCACAGTAGGAGATCACTGTGGACCTGAAAATATCAAATCTTGACCATGAGACAGAATATCCTGAGTGCCCAATAACATCAGATATGTTTGTTTTCTTTCTGTCCTATGGGAATCATGGCATACTTTGTTATTTTATACTAAGCAGAATAGAGAAGGAAAAGTAGCATAGAGTTGGAATGAGCTTAGTATTGATCCTTCCGAAACTAAATAGGAAAAAGATAACTTGAACAAGTAAAACTACCTTAGGTTTTTCTCTCCTTTAAAAATCACTGATAGCAATCACATATCCACACCTTTAATTTATTCATCAGAAGAATCAGACTAAGTGCCATAATGCCTGGCATGTGATTTTGTTTAATTTGACACAAGTGTCTCTGGGCAACAACATGTCTGTGGGCAAGTATTCTAAAGTGAAATTCAAAAAGCAGAATCTAACTTTGGAATTTTCTTGTGCTTTGTGTTCTTGGAAAAACATTTAGTGTTTAAATATTTTTATTTAGCTTGTAAAATCAACATGATATCTGGTGTGTGCTACTTTACTCATTTTTATGTGTCTTTAAATTGCAAAAAATGACCAGAGCGTGTTATAGTACAGGAGTTAAACTACGTTATACTAGTGTAATGAGGATTAACAAGGTGATAGCTGTAGAGTTTCAAAGACATTTTCCATGAATTGAGCACAAATCACTTAAAGAAGGCTGACTTTTTCTTCTCATATTATCTTTTGCTTTGCAGAAATGGAAGTATTATAGTCCTATTTGACCTTTTTTTTGCTCAGTGGGTGTCAGATGAAAATGTAAAAGAAGAACTGATTCGAGGCATTGAAGCAAATAAGTCCAGCGAACTGATGATTTTCCATATTGATTTGAACAGCATTGATATCGCAGGTATCTCAGAACATTATTTGATTTCTTTGAATCATTAAGCTATGAAATTAAAATTCTAGTAATATACCAGGGAAGCAGTGGGATCATCCTGGACTTCAGGAGCATGTCTTATTGCCTGAGGTAAAAGGTTTACATGAGAAAAAGTGAAATGTGGAGAAACTCCTCCAGAAGAAAATGTGTCGGTGAAAAAATGTTTGTAAAATACCAAGTATCAAAAAGATTCTGTGAGTCTTGCCACATTCTTGGCACTGGTCAAGTGGCCTCTGGCGTTATAAGGAGCCTCTACCAGAAAGGGCGCTCAGGACTCTCTCAAGGACAAACAGACCTTAGGAGATTCCAAAGAGATAGTAGTTAGTTCCTAATTAAAAAACTAAGAGAATTAAAATGAAGAGCCAAATAATTTGATCGATCCCAGTTCTATATTTATAAAAAGTAAAGTTTATTTTAAAAATGATAAATAATTTTGGGACAGGAATTGTAGCTGATGGGCACAGCCCCTGCCCAGCAAGCACAAGACCATGAATTCAATTTCTGGTATCAAAAAGAGAACAAAAAGATAAATTCTTTTTACTGTAAAATTAAACAAGGAGACAGGAAACTTAGAAACAAAAATGACAGCAAGACAATATCTTTGCCAATGTTCAAGTTTCTTTAAAGTTTCTACTCTGCTTATCTTCCCTTCAATTCCTTCCAACAAACATATACCCTGTGTTTATCCTGACTGAGAACAGTAGAAATTTTCCAGTTACATCTAAGTCCATAATTCCTTATCTTGAAACCTTAAAGCCCAACATAATTTGGAATTTAGAAATTTGAGGATTTTGGAAAACTCATCATCTGTGGTGGCAAACATGTTATTCCAGCCCTCTGGAGAATGAAGCAGGGGGATTGAAGTGAGTTTGAGTCCAGCCTGAACTACATAGAGCGTTCAAGTCTTGCCTGAACTATGTAGTGAGACCCTGTCTCAAGGAAACTCATAACCAGAATAACATCATTATATCTTTGTCCACACCAAATGGAATGGAAACAAAACTACAATTACCAAACATTGATTCAAACAGAATTGGTATAGGGAGAGATAAGACTATAGATTTACTTTTAAATCAAGTACACAAAAACATGCAGAAAACATGTTTTTTTTTTAAATTTTGTTATAGCAGATGCAAAATTAAGAATTCTAGCTGCTTTTCCCTGTAGTGTTGTTTCATAAAGCATGGTTTTATTTTCTATTAAGTCTCATGCTTCAGCAGCTCTGGTTGAGTGAAGGTCGCCAGTGGTTGGGGTCCATTCTCTGATCGTTTCCTTCCCTCTCTCATCATCACTAGAGCAGAGGCAGTCGTTTGGGGGTCTCTGACGGATTCACATGAGTTTCAAACTATTAGATAGTCTTAACTGGAACAGGTTGTTTTTCTATCAGTGTGTTTACTCACATCGTTTCTGTTATATGAGGTCCTTATTACCAATATTTTATGAAGTAGCAATCCAAAACACCAATAACTCTAGTGAATTACTTAAACCCCACACTATTTATATTTAGATCAAGGTAGTCAGACTTAGGCGACTTGACCCTTATGTTTGTACCTTTAAACATTACACTAAAGTTTGAAAAAGGTGGATTGGCATTTTTCAGTAGTCACTCTTCTGTATAGTTACTTCCTTTTGTCATCTTTATTTTACTGTGCTTCAGTTTCTGGAGGTCTGTTTTGGCAAATGAATTGACAGGACTGATGACATTTATTTTAATGACTCCTTACTACTGGACTGTTTTGGAAGAAGAGCTTATTGGTTTCAAAACTTATGTATTTTTCAAGAAAGTTATGTTCTCTGAGTTAACATAGAATTGGTATTACAAATGCCATAAACTTTATTGTAATAACCACTTAAGAATATTCTCAGCAAATTGAAGTTAGAGGATATCTTAATCTTGATTAAGTTCATTCAAATTTATATAGCAGCTTGGTACTAACCATAATATGGTATTTATGTTTGATTTTTGTTGATATCATGTGATATTTCAAATTTGCTACATGTCAAATTAGTTAAGAATTTTGGGTTGGGGAGGCAGCTCAGCAGCATACACACCTCCCTGGCAAGTGAAAGGTCGTAAGTTTGATCCCCAAGACCAAAAAAGAAGTTCATATTTCTTTTGATGTAGAATTGTATGTAGAACATTTTTAAGTCAAATAAATTAAAATATATTTTTGAAAAATTTATATAAATGTTACTTTGCTATATTCTCCATAGATAATCTGCCACACATGATTTATGCAATTTTGCATAGATCTTGTAGAAATAAGACCAAAATTAAGCAGTAGTGAGATAAATGACCCAGTTTGTAGAAGAGAATGTTCTGTTTAATTTATGCATTATCAATACATCTCTGAATGAAGTCAAATTCACTAAATGAATGTTTTCCATAAGGCATGACTTGTTTTACTTTACAATTTGTATAATTGGCTCACTGTATTTTTAAAACTATTGAACATGTTAAATACTGAAGAAATTAGCCAGTTTTTATCTTTTCTATGAAATGTACTTTATAATTAGTGTTTAGTTCTCAATAGATATTACTATATTGGATGAGTGGTTTGTGATTAAGTCTCCCATATGCTCACAGCAAAACCACCTGTTCTAAAATGCCAAGTGCTGGCGTGTAATGCTACATTAGTTGCCTTAGGTGTAAGCCATTTTATATAACTATAGAATGAAGAGAGACTTTCCAGGAATTAATACAAATAAAGCAAAAAATTTTGCATAAACAAATTTCATGGGCAGAGCATGCAGGTAATTAAAATTAGCAAATGTATCACAATTACATACTGAATAGGAATAATATGAGATTGAGCAAAGCAGAGGTTTTAAAAGAACAACTGCCTCTTCTAACAATATACCCTAGAGAAAAGGCAACCTCTTTAACTAATGGCCCTGGATAAACTGGTTATCTACATGAAAGAGGATCGAATTAAACCTGTATTTCTCATCCTGTAGCATCAAATCAAAGTGGTTCAAAGACTTACATATAAAATCAAAACAATGAAATTGCTGGAAGATAAAATAGGAATAGCACTTGAAGACATGGGCATAGGCAAGAACTTCCATAAAAAACTCCAACAGTTCAAAATATAGCACTGAGAATGAATACTTGAAGTTTTATTAAATCAAAATCATCTGTGTCATAAAGGAAAAAATTCAACAAAGTGAAGATGCAACCTTCTGAAATGGAAAAATAAATATTTGTCTTCTCTCTAATAGAGGACTAGTATCTAGAGTTAATAATAATCTCAAAAAAATTAGATCCCAAATATAAAGTGATCCAATGAAACTATGGGCTAATGAAATGAACACTCCTTAAAATACGGACAAATGAATAATAAGTATATGAAAAAGTGGTCATCATCTTTAGCACATAGAGTAATACAAATTAAAACAGCTCTGTGATGCCATCTTTCTCCAATAAGAATCAGCATTACCAAGAACAAAAACAAAGCACTGAGGATGTGTAGTAAAAGAGATCATTTTGCATGGTTTGTGTGAATGTGATCTAGTACAGTACAACCACTGTGCAAAACTGGATTTTCATCAAAGAATTCATATCATGCTACAGAAAAACAGGTGCACACCTATATTTATAGCAGCAAAATTCAAAACACTCAAACTACATAAGCAGCCTCGATGCCAACAGATAGACAGCTAAGGAAATAGCTGTACAAATAAAATAGATTTTATTTGTATAAAAGGATTTTTTTACAAATAAAAAGTTGGTGTGATGTTTGAAATGCAAAGTAGCATGTGAATCAGCAATCAAATGCTTTTAGAAATAAATATTCACAAACCTAAAAGTCATGGAGCTCTACAAGGAAAGGTAATGTTTTGCAGTTGAGATTTTATTTATCCATATTGCAGCCCAATATATTTAAAAACTGTCACTAAGCCCACATTCCCACCTCCATTGTAAAAAATAAAAAATTATAGCATCTAACACTATCTTAAACATACTTTGAAAAAAAGGCCTCAGCTATTGATAAAGCCTAATATCTTTAAAATAAAACTGAAATGTAGATTTCAATGATTTAAAAATTATTTTCTTAAAACTCTGAGAAACAACAATATGTATTCAAAATAGTTCCCTACTTTCTGGTGTTCTTTTAATGAATTCATTTAGTGATTCATCATTAATCACTTGTTTAATGAACAAATGATTCATCACACCTTGTTCATTAGTAACAATACCTAGTTACTGAGGTATTGTTAGCTGTAGAAAATGTCGTTAAAAATATGTGGAATGACTTAGGGGGAAAAAATCTGTGCTAAATAAAGTCACAAAGCCTTGGAGTGAAGGCTTTCACCCTTCCTATCCTGACGACAAACCTGTCAAAGTTATAGCCAGCTGGTTGAATCACACTCACAGTGTCTTCTGGATAAAGAAAGTGATGATGAATCAGGGGACAGAGCCAGAACCACCTTGCCTACATTTAAACAACAATAGCATCAACGTACACATATCTTTACCTTTCTCATTTTATATGAGCAGCTGATATTCATCAAAATAAAGATCAAAAACCATATTAAATTATCAATCATTGAAATACCTCAGCGATTTTACCCACCCAGTTCTACTTATTACTTCATCAGTGTTTCTCAAACTACCTGGTCTCTTTGAACTTTATATGTACTACTTACACAATAAAGACTAAAACATAAGTCTTAGTGGGTGATTAAAAATTGAAAGAAAAATAATACATACGCTACACAAGATATTTAGATTCAGTTGTCAACCTGCCTGGCTTGGGCGACCCCCAGGAAAGTCATAAAGCACACTTCTGAGAGTCTCTAAGAGGGTCAGCGAGGTGTGACCTGGGAGATTCTTTATGGTCCTTGTCAGCCAAACAATCTTCTCCTCCTTTAAATTGGTGTCTGCTGCTGTGTTCCTGGGATAGGCTATCTGACCAATATGCCAATCTTCTTTGGCCAATGCAGGACACAATCCATATTAGCGCCCTTCTCTCTGCTCACTACTGACTAAAACAATAATAATAATTATTATTATACCTATAATTACAATATTAATAATTATAATTATAGTTATTATAATATAATTATTATCATAATAATGATAATAATATTTATTATTATTATAAATATCATATCCTTTTCAGTAAGGACTCTTCAAAGAGTTTTAAAAAATTATTATACCTGGTAATATTCACATAAATATGGTTTGTTATATAACAAAATGTCCCTCACTTTTAAATATTTCTTCTTATTGGAAATTGTATTAAATTACCCTAATCAATTTCCAAAGAATTCTTATAAGGTAAGTAGGTGAAAAATATTATATTTTCTTTTTACTAAAACTATGTAGTACATGAGTCCTAAGTCGGAGTTCTCATTTATTCTTCTCATTCGGCAAAATACTATAAATTTATAGAGGCGAACGAGGCAATTAAACTTGAAAACTGCAGTTTCTGAGCAATAATTTATTATGAATATGCCTCTCAGGGATGTTAAGTTTATTCTCATTTTTTATGTGCCTGGAAGATAAAGTTTGAGAAAAATCAACAAATGCATGCATCATATACCTGGCATTAGTACTATTATAAATTCTGCCAAAGAGAATTTTTGTATGATAACAGGTACAGAGTCCAGGAAGACTGTGTTCTATTGTTTAACTGCCTGTGTTACCAATTACCACAGAGTTTTACTAACTCATTTGGAGCACTGGAGAACAGAGACAGACACTAAGGTTGCACTCTACAGATTGATTTCTTGGCTGCTGCAGAGTGCCTGGAGGGGTTGTCTGAGACCCCTGCTCATATGCTTGAAGGTTTTCTAGACTATAGCTTGCTCTAGTCCTTTGGTGCTGACTGTGCAAGCAATGATTACAGAAGAAAACAAAACTTTTCTCTATCTTCGGCTTTTTTCAATCTCAGAAAAAATAGAATTCTGCTATGTGAAAGAGTTTGAGGACTGCAAAACAAGAGTAATAGGCTGATTTTGTGAGGACATGGATTTGGTCTGAAAGAAGCTAAGGTGCCATTATGTCCTTCAATTTAATTGTTCCTGAGCCAGGATACTGAAACTTCATCCAATAACAAGTGGAACTGAAAGTATTTGTCTTTCTCTCTGTGAGAAACATTTACATAGTGCTAAACACTCCCCTCTAACTGAAGACATACCCACTCATATGATATTAGAACTATTAAAGCATTCATTTACTGTAATTTTATTTGGATTGAAAAGCCAGTCCATCATCTTTCTGAAAGATTAGCTTTGTTCATCGAAGTTAGTGAAATTTTCCATAAAATGATACGTATTTTTCAGTATTCTTTAATAAATAAAATTGGTCTCCAAAGAAGATATTTTTGGATGCACATTCCACTCCCACTATCAAGTAAGCTATGAGGATCTTGATTTTTATTTTTTTCAAACAGTTATGGTTATCAAGTACAGTGCTCTGACTCCCTATTTAAATGAGAAGGAAAATAAAAACCTGAGATTTCTAAATATTATTTCCAAACTAATATTTGAAAAATATGGTGTTTTTGCATGACAAGCACAAGATCCTGAGTGTGAACTCTGGTACCACCAAAAAACAAACAAACAAAAAAAAAAACTATGGTTTTTATCTTTTTATCTCATACATAGAATTTTCGTGATTTGAAATACAAAACAAGGATTTCAGTCTTTGTTCCTCCAGACTTCTCAGCACCCAAAGTCAGAAGAGGAGGTTCCTCACTCCCCCATCAGTAGAAATTGATTAGACCTTGGATCCCTCTTAAATTAGCACTCTTACGTTAGTTGGCTACATATAGTTTTCCTGGTACAAATAGAAATGGATAATTAAAGCTTTCTAATTGAATACCTCCAGATAATACTAATTTGCTAGTATATTTTCATAATATATGCAAACTAGTATCCAGAAAAAAATAGCATACAGGTTTAAAAAATACCTCATAGATGTGGGCAATTACAAGTCTTTTTTTCTACTCTAATTAAACAGTAAATACTGTGTGACTAATTTGATCAACTTCTAATAATCCAAACCCATTTTTATTCTCTATTTTGTTACTTGGAATTTATTACTTTATTCTAATTTTTGCATAAGTGCAGTTTGTTATTGAGTTCTTAGGAAAAAGTGGCAGAGCAAAAGTTAAAGAATTAAACATGAACAAAGTAGTGCACAAGTCAAAATATTCTCACATTAACAATATAAGGCAAAATTTTTAAGAAAATGCCACGTGACCAATTCCTGTATCAGTGGATAGTTTCTCAGATATTGTAATCACGATTTTGAATATATATAGACAATAGAGACTAGACCAAAATTGTGACCAAACTGTACAGTGAAAATCTATTTATTTATTTATTTATTTATTTATATGTTTTGTGGTACTGGGGACCAAACTCAGGACCTTGTACTTGTCAGCAGGTGCTTATGCTGATGAGCTGTATCTCCAGCCCTTGTATAGGGAAAGTTTAAATGAAAAATAATTATTTCAGTAAGAAGCAGTGTTGCTTTTAACCCACCCCCCAACATATTCCATCTTGCTTTGTGCACACATCTCTTTTTCTTGCCATTTTCTGACACAGTTCTGGAAGTCATTTTTCATGAATTTCTTTAAAAGTGTGATTTAAAACAGATATAGTGAGTGTTCTGTCAAGCACAGTCAAGGGGAAGGCCGGTACGTAAGAACATTATGCTTTTTCTGCAGGTTTGGCACCATGAGACTTGTGGCTCTTTGTCCAGATCAAAATGTTCATGAAAGGGCAATGTTTGGGTTAATTCAGAATGCAGTCAGCCTCACAAGGCAGATAAAGATAGTGAAGAAAGAAGACTTTCAGAGCTGTTTTAGCAAGTGACAAGAATGATTGAAGTGTATTTAAATCAGTGGGGATTCTTTTGTAAGGAATTGAGTGTATTCATAGTTGTACGCTTATGTAAATGATAAATTCTTTCTTCATGTAATCAATTGGCTAAAGCATATTTAAAAACAGCCTGGAGAGAAAGACAGCAATACCCATGCAAGAGCACCTACTGGTTCACTCAACTACTTCAAGCTATGCTAATGTTCTAATCTCATTGTCTTTTCTTCTTAAAAATCACAAGTGTGACTAATGACCAACAGTAATTCGACTTCTCACTCCTTAATACTTCTGTTTTCACCTCCTTTGAGCTTGAACAGGATTACATTTTGGTCACTGAAGTTCACAAGTTCTGTAAAATGGAAGTCAGTTTCATGCCTCATCTGCTCGGCTGATGAGAGAGTTCCAACCCTCCTCACATCCACCTGAACCATGAAATAGCCTCTCAGTTCATCTCCTTTTGCCACATCATTCTCCACATGATCCCAGAACTGCCTTTATGAAAAGTAGACTGGTGATAGCACACATACACATGGAAATATTCAATATCATTGGTTATAGGAAAGCATTTCTACCATTTAGCAAAAATTAAAAGGCTCCTCAAATCTTGTTACTGTGTTCTTTTCTTGCAATGGCTTCCAGAACCATACTGCTGGCTGGATGAATTAGACTTTCCATTTCTGTGTATTAGTGTGCTCCTATCACACTTTCTGCAATGGTTTATATCTAGATTTAAGGCCCTAAGACCTCAGGCACTCAGAGGCAGGCTTTTTGGAAGCTGATTGGATTATAGGACATTACAACTGACTTTCGTTAGGAAGTGGAGACTGGTGGGAAATGGCAGGTCACTGGGGCATGAGCTGGAAAAGTTCATTTCCATTCACCTTTCCCACTGCTCTGGTTGCAATGATGGGAGATACTTTCCTTGCACCGGGCCCTTCTGTCATGCCACCAACTGTTCAAGGACTGAAACTTCTACACAAACAAGCTAAAGGTCTCTGCCTTTCAGCTGTGGGTATTGGTTAGTTTCTCTCAATGGCAAAAAATGTGACTAAGACTCCTCACATACATTCGTCATATGTAGTTTCCCTGTACACTTCTGGATATCCTTCAAATTTATTTAAATGTGACCTCTTCTGTGAAAATATTTTCTGCCTCATAAAGTGTTCAATCGCTAGTGTTACCAAAGCAGATCTTGCTTTTAAAAAACAGTGAGTGAGTGAGTGAGTGAGTGAGTGAGTGAATCAGCCCCCCACTAAAATCCAATCTCTGAGAGAAAAGAGCATTCCCTCACTCATTCTTTTATTTCTATTTCTTGCAATTCCATGCCAAAAATAAGTAGACAATAAACACTAGCAAAGCAAGTGAATAATCATCAGTAGGAAAAACAAAGAATCCCAAGAGATTGCCCTCACTGGTGAGGAGTAAAGATCCATGAAGTGTGGAGATGCCATAGAAAATCAACAAGTGAAACTCCCAGCACAGTGATTAGGACAATAATTGTACCTCTTACCAGCTGAGTCTCCAAAACTAGTCTTCCAAATGCTGAACATGGGATTTTATTAGCTACTGTTAAAATAAGGCTGAGTTTCAAGTAGAGTGCTTTTCTTCATCTCATTAGCAAGAATTTATGTAATACTCTTAGGCTTGTGCTCTTTGTACATTTTTCTGGACTGTAATTCAATGATAGAATACTCCTGATAAATTGCTCTTATTTATCAATAGTCGTAATGTGTACTTGGGTATTCTTTATTCACTTACATGGGTGTATTTTGACCTTTGAAATGTTAGATGATTCATGAATTTCCTGATGTATGTGAGGAGTCTTAGTCAATCCATGTTAATTACTCCAAGCTATGAGAGTCTGACTTAGTTACATATATATTCAACAATTCCGCCTATGTTCTTTTTAAAATTATTATTTAGTACAGGATCTATAGAGTCTCACTATGTAGATCACACTCACAGTGATCCTTTTGTTTTCAGCCTCCCAAGTGCTGGGATTACAGGTGCACTACAACACCCAGTCTCAATCAGAGACTCAGGGTGCCCCAGGGGCGGGGCTGCCACTGCACCCACCTATATTCTTAATCAATTATTATTTTAATAGGTTTCTCAATACAAATACATTTTGTTTCCTTATTAATTTTATGGAGTAAAGAAATATCAGAATTTAATATTTTGATCCTTTAAAATCCCAGTAGATGGCAGTGCAGTGCTGATTTTAAGATTAACAACAATAATGAAAACATGTTACTGAGTTGAAGATTTCAAACACTTTATACCATCATTGTTATTCTAGCCACAGAATTATTCAAATTCCAACATAACACTGAAAAATAGGAACATATGTTCTATCTCATGAACATGTAAATAATACTATTTTCAGCATTGCACTTAAATTTTCCAACTTAATTATAAGAAATGTGTTATATTTCTTGTGTATCTTTGTAACTGCATATGTGGAAGCATATAAGTGAAGGGTGAAATATGCTGAGAACCTTAACTCGATGGATTTGGCTGAAAACCTAGCAAGAGTGTCTTTTTATCATATATATTAGGAATCTAAAGTCAACACTGGATGCATGGGCACAAACCTGTGATCCCGTAATTTGGGAGGCTGAGGCAGAAGGATCACAAGTTTGAGTCAGAGTAGGCTACATCGTGAGTTCAAGGCCAGCCAAATTACAAAGGAAGGCCTCGTCTTACAAAAAAAGCTAGCATCAAGAAGAAGCAGGTATAAAATAGAAATCCTTATATTTTAAATATCTTATCATACCTTAAAATGGCATTCAGTGATACATTTTACTCTGAAGAATATGTCTCTGTTGAAGTTACTGTATTTTTAAACAAAGTGCTAGATACTAATGCTGATGTACTATACTTTCCAATAAATTGTCCCACATAAAAATGCTAAGAAAGGGCAGGCCAGATAGCTCAGCGACTTAAAGTGCCTGCTTAGGCAGACACAGGGACCAGAGTTCAATCCCGTTCCGTCCCCGCTGTGTGCTGTGCTGGCCCCGCCCCCGGGGCATGCTGAGATGGTGACTGAGACTGGGCATGGTGATGCGCACTTGTAATCCCATCGACTGAAAGGCTGCGAAAAAGGAGGATCACTATGAGTCCAATCTGTGTAGTGAGAATGTAGGCCCTCTACTAAATACAGAAAAAATAAAAATAAATTTTAAAATGCTGAGAAGTATAAAGGTGGAGGGATTAAATGGACTGAACCATACTATTAATTTTCTGAGGCTGAAGCATACAGAATAAACATTCGTATTTAACATCAATGAAGATTCTTTTTTCAAAGTTTAAATCCTATTTTTGAAAAATGATCGATTCATTAAAGGAAATAAATATACTAGAATCTGAAGTACATATTTGTGAATAAAGACCTAAATAATAAAAAAATGACAAATTTCAAATTCTATACCAATCTCACCAATTGGAAACTAAGTTGACTGTGCAAGAAACTTACAATTTAAATTTTGTTTTTAAGGTAATGTCTCAATAACATGCCAACCTGGTTCAAGGCCTTGTGCTGATGCTCTGCAGTGTGTGTCAGCTGAGTTGTTTTGTGATGGAGAAATAAATTGTTCAGACGGCTCTGATGAAGACAACACAATTTGTGGTAAGATCACCCACCTGGTCTCTGTTCCTTCTTCCTTTTCTCCTCCTTTGCTGCATGTGCACGTGCACACACACACACACACACACACACCTGAAACAATGACTCACATGGCCCTGAATCAATGATTGAGTCCAACAGCTACATGTATAATAATTTAACATAGATGTCTAAAAATTTATATTGATATTTTCCTAAACTTTATTACATGACATCAAATATATTAATTTTTCAAAATTCCAAATGATGTTTATGTAAAGAATGTTCTAAATAGTAATGTCTGTCATTAATCTTTGCTTATCCTTGATAACTGACTGCTCTAAACTTGTTTGGACTTAGACCCTCACCTGCACATTACTACTTGCTACCAGTGCTATTTTCACCATCATAAGATCAGATTTTTTTGCTGTTTTAATCACAACTATTTTAGTGAGGATCACTGAATTCTAATTGCTGCTTTGAGTTCCTTCTTGTAGTTCTGTAAATAATGCAAACAATGATGATGTATTTTATTTGTACATTTTGGCACTATTTTGGAGTCTTACTATAAGAAATTCAAATAGCGTAATCGATGACTCTACCTGATTAAATATCTTTTCTTCTTATTTCTTCATTTTATAGTTATGTTCCATTAGGAAAGTTTAGCAGAAAGTAATACCTAAGCAGTTAATTTATTTTCATATGTGACATACCTAGGTAGATTATCACATAAGTGAACACATAGACAAGCAAGGGAAGCAAAGAAGCATTTGAATAATGTTAGTCTATAATTGTTTTTGAAACATTAGGCAGAAGACATGAATTGAACATTGTTTTAGTAAGATTTATAATAATTTAACGACTGATTGTGAGTATAACTAGTTAAGGGCTGCAGTCACTTATACTGTTCCTTCTTCTATCATTTATTACACTTTGCTCATCTTGCTTAATTTTAATTGAAGACGAAGATTACAATGAGGAGCAAAGTTTTAAAAATTACCTATTGACTTGGAATATCATTTAGAAGATGGGAAGCCTGTCTCTTTGCCAGTAGCAATTCAACAAAGGCAGTACTACTGGAGAGATTTCCTCTCAGCAATCTGCATTTAGATGTTCTTGGATAAAATCCAAACTTGTGGAGTTTAACTGCATTCATTGACATGAACTCAGAACATAGCCATGGGAAACACAGTCTACCTAACATTTCTAATCTATTTTATATGTCTAAGGTACTCTAAGAAAGAACTTTTTCTTTGCTATGATTTTCAGGCACTTTCCAAAAATCTTTCTAGGGAGACTATGATACAATGTACCATGCTGAGGTAACAAATTAGATGCTGAGTTCTGCTTCAAAAATAACCTAATGAACGTCAGAGACAGACACGGAGTACTGAGTCTGCATAAAGATCACCAGAACTTTCATCACCACACAAAGCAAACACTACATTAGATGAATTAAATAATCAGAAAACATATCATACCTATAACCTGGTTCCTAACCTCTTGAGGTCCATAAGTTCATGGTAAGATAACATCAGTACACACAGAAATAGCCTTAAAACATTATATAAAAATGACAACTTGAATTACTCAAGTAAAGACTTTTTTCTGAGCCAGTGTACACTTACACAGATCACCAGTACTAAAACTGAACTATTTACCTAAGTATGCGGTAAAGACATAAGCAAACTGCATCACTGCATGCCAGTATCTCTGTAGTTTTACATTACTCAGCCTTAACATCAACTTGAATTCTATGTCCCTGACTGCATTGAGCCTCGATGCCCTCATTTTCCATTTTCTTGATTATCCTCTTGCATTATGAAGTGAGCATTTTATTTACTTTTGTTAAATAAATTTTAATCATTTGTGAGATAGGGTAGTGGTAAAACAAATTAATTAATTTGCTTTTAACCAGCAAGAATTCAAAAATATAATGTATTTTATAATTTTGTGCATTGACAATTATGAGCCCAGAAACCTCTTGGACTTTCCTTTTGAACCATCTCAAAATTTTGATAGCACAATTTCCACCACAAATTCATTGAGTGAAAATTCAATGTGCATTTTCTCTATAAGCATGTGACCTTTGCTTTTATTATTTTATTTTGCTCCAGCTGCGAGCTCCAATTCCAGTTTATGTTATTAATAGAGTCATATTAATGTTGACTTCCTCATGCAGCTTCTTTTTTTAGTCTTTGATTATTTAGGTTTGCACACGTATAGCTGACTATAGCTGAACCAAGATTTCTTTGAATTGTTTTCCTGTTCTGATTAGAATTGCATCAGCAAGAAAGTTCCCTTTTCAGCTGACCTATGAGAAGAAAAGACGCTGACTCACAACCTTTCAGGCAGAGGTGCAGGCCTGCTTGAAAGCTGGCGAGTGTCTTTTCAATTTGTATGCTGCATGTGTATGTGCATAATCGACCTGGGTGGGCTGTTCAAGTCATGTGTTGTTTTATACACCAGCTTTCCTGGGGACAAACATGCAATTAAGAAACCTCAAGTCAGCAGAATGCTCTAAGCGGGTCCTAGGTGCACACCCTTAGGATTCCCATTCCACTGTAGTCAATAGTGGCTGATGTTATTTGACAGGGTCATTTTCTTCCAATCAGAATTTTATGTTGCTTGTTGCTGCTCTGCAAAGTTCTCAGCAATCTACACAGTCATAATCTTGAACGTTCAGCAATACAACTCATCCATGTCTGAGTTTCATATTTTCCCAGAAGCTTCTCTTGCTTCATTCTCATACAAAAATTGGCTTCTTCAAAAATAAAATTAATTTTAACAATTCCCAAAATTATATGAAATAATACATAAGGAAGATCCTAACATAATCCTATATCTTAAAAATGGTAATATTTTAACATTCTGGATTTTTCCATTGTAAAGAGTCCAACATCGTGATAATGTCATAGCTTCATTTGCTCATAAGCAGGAATTTACCAAGGGCCTTTGAGAGCAGAATTGGACGTGTGGATTATCCACTCCTCCAAAAAATTTTTCATCCTCATGGAAAACTGGAAGGCACATCGATTTAAATACCATGATAAACAATCTTAGAGATTTGAGACAGTCACAGTCCATTAATCACCTATGGCACAGTCCAAAAAAATGTCAAGAATGCCCACTCCTGATCGGTCCTCCTGGCTGGCCCCAGCCACTCCAAATTATCTGTTCCAACTTGCTCAGAGACAAAGAAAGAATGTTACAGAAGGTCTCTTTGCTTGGGGTTGTTTTGTCTCAGAAATCACGTTTGGATAGGAGCACAATTACCTTCACAAGAGCCCCTGGGCAGCTTAATCACATGGCTTCATCTGAGTCCGTGAGATTTGTGGCATGAATCTATCTAATCATCTACCTTGGAAGGCGCTTAAACAAAATGTGCCCGCTATATCTGTCTCTGGCATAAGGGACGTAACTGCTGAACCACGCACCTACAATATTTAAATGGCAGTGGAATACCCGTCTCTAACAAAGCCAAATGAAAAAGCGGGATATAAATAAAGGACCATTTTGTATCTGTATATACAAAATAGGATAGATATACAGCTACTTTCTCTTAATTCATTGAGAAGTAAGATTGGTACTAATAGTGTTTGGACAGGATATCATGTCTGCATCTTGTACTATGAAGAACTACTATGAAGGCAACAATATGCAATGTATTAATTATTGCAACTGTCCTACTATCCTGTTTTGAAACTGTCTCACTTCTACTTGTTTCCTAATAAAATTAATGATAAAAAATAAGGGACATAACAGTACCTTTCAAAAATTATGAATCTTGTAAAACAAAAACTCTTCAATAGCCTTCCTAAGAAGTAATGATGTGGGGACCTGTCCATTAGCTCAGGTGTTCAAGTGCCTGCTGAAGCAAAGCAGTCAGGCACAGGCTCAGTATGCTGTGGTTCGATCCCCTCATCCTCAAGCCAAACCAGACCTCCCCTGAAGGCATCCTGAGCAGCAACCCCCCCCCCACACACACACAAAAAAAAACCTCCTTCTGGGTCTATGCAGATGGCTCAGTGGAATATGTGCTTCCCCGACAAGCACAAGGGCCTGAGTTCAATCCCTGGTTCCACCAAAAAAAAAAAAAAAAAGAAGTAATGATGAATTTGAAAAACTCTTAAAATTTTACCAGCTTTGCAAGCTGGCTTAACAGGTTATTTTTTTCGCTTTTTTAAAATAAACATAATCTGTATTTGTATTTTTAAGAATTTAACAAAGATGTAGTTTTTAAATTCCCTGATTCTTTCATTTACATTTTTAGCCTTGTTTTTTAGCTCGGAGCTTGAGGGATGATGCATCTATAGTAGTAGCTCTGTTGTGGTAGTGAAAATATGGCGCAGTCTGAGATTAACTGGTATTTCTCTGCAGCCACAGCTTGTGATGGAAGATTTTTGCTCACTGGGTCATCGGGGTCTTTCCAGGCTGCCCACTATCCAAAGCTTTCTACGTCAACTGCTGTTTGCCGGTGGATCATAAGGTAGGGTCAGTCTTCTAGGTCCTGTTTAGTTCTGAAGTTTTTTCTTCATGTGGGGTCTTAGCACTTTCAGTATTTTCCTTAATGACGTATTATTTTCATTAACTATGAGGTAAAGTCTTCCCAACTGACATACTATTGAGAAAGTTTACCAGTAGTTCTTGCCATTTTGAAAAAAATATTCTGTCCTATGAACATGAGTGTTTAATAAATTGGGCTGCATCTCTGGGCTCCTAAGTAATTAGTTTTTTTCATGTGATTGGCACAAATCATGCACTGCCAAAGCAAAAAGCACACATGTTCGCCTGGGCTATTTTGGAGTTTCATATCATTTGTCTTGTCTGCAGAACACACTTTTCCTTTGGTACCTACAGGGGTTGAGCTCTAGCTCTCCACCTTGTGGACACTACAGTCTGTGAATATTCAACTTATTTGGGTTCCTCGAATGCCTTGAGGGCACTTTTGGCTGGCTGGCTGGCGCGTTGCGGGGATCAAACTACAGCCACCTGAGGCTGACAGCTTTGTGGAAGCAGCCACTTAAACAACTGAGCTAGGGCCAAGCCCCCTATTCAACTTATTTGGGATTGAGTTGATATTAGAAATACCTTTAGCCCTTCAAAAAAATCATTTTGAGATGGATCTCACTGAGTTGCCAGATTGGCCTTGATCTCCCTGCCTCAACCTCTTAACTAGCTGGGATTATGGACATGCTCCCCTATTCCTCCCATCTGGCCTCATATACATATTAAATCATCTCTAGACTGCTTATAATACCCAATGCAATGTAAACCTGAAGGTTTTCAGGGCAATCTAGGTATAGATAACCACCGCATCAGTACAATGATGTTCCACCACACCATGTACATCATTGTTATATTGCACTGGTTAGGAAATAATGACAAGGGACAAAATTTGCAAGTGTTTAACACCCACGGCATTTCCTTTTCTAAAATATTTTTCATCTACAGTAGGTTGAATTTGTGAATGCAAAACACAGGAATATGGAAAACTAATTATAATTCTTTTGCTGTTATGTTAACAATTGTACAAAAATATCCAATAGTATGATTTGATTGGGTTTTCACATGGTGAGAAAGAACTCTACCACTGAGCTACACCTCCAACCCCTTTTGCTTGCTCTATCATATATAGTTTTGGATAAGTTACTATGTACTTGACTTCCAAACACTTAGTTCAGTTGACTAATGCAATCATGATGGTGATTGCCATAATCAGGCTACTGTTAGCTGATTCACCTTAGTACTTACCTAAGCATCTTGTACTGAAGAGGAATACCTGATTGTCTCACTTTCTTTTGTCACTGAGACACAATACATGACACAACTTAGAGGAGGGAATGTTTATTTTCATTCACAGTGTGTAAGGGCGTTAGGCATAGTTGACTGGTTCCAAGGCAGGGCATGATGGCAGAGGGGCACCACAGAGGAGAGATGCTCAGAGCATGGCAGGCAAAAAGCAGACAGAGAGATCAAAGGAGGAGAAAGAGAGCCAGGCTTCTCCCAACCACACCCCCAGAGACTCACCTCCTTGGAGCAGGCTTTGCTTCCTAACATCACATCATTTAGCTATAAACTCATCAATGGACTAATCCACTGATAAACAACATATCCCCAGGGTCTGATCACCTCCCAAACTGCCCCAAACAGGCACATATGGCTTTGAGAGGACCTCTGGATCCAAGCCATTGCAAACTACACTGATGTTCCACTCAGATATTCCAAGTGGAAAAATAATTTGTTCTCATATAAATGTAAGAAACACTGAAATAAAGCTATGTGATGACTTGTTTGTACAATCTTCAAACTTTATGACAACTTTTTCTAAACTTTATTACAATCCACAAACTTTATTAATGCTAAAAACAATTCAGGCATTTAAATTCATTTCTTCATAACAGTAGAATAAGATTAAAGAATTTGGAACACACTAAAAATGTTTTATTATCATGACAGAATCATTTATGTAACAACCATCTTATATTAATTAATAGTTTGTGTTTCTACTCTTTTTATATCCATTTCATTATTTATAACATTAAAAATTTATTAGTGTCATAGAAATGATTATTTAAACATAAAAAAATATTATCCTAAAACTAATAGCTTACTTCATGATAAAATTATAGTTAAGTTAGCCACCTAATAACTTAATCTCCAAGCTCTATCAAAGATGCATTGACATATAGTTTGGGGTTTTCCTTCTCCACTCTGGTGATAAAAAAAAGGTATAAAAAATACTTTCTTTACATGCTTCAAAGGAGGAATAGGTAGTGGAATTTTTCTTTCTTTTAATCTTTTATTTATCTATGGATTTAGTACAAGGTATCACTATGCAGTTTGGACACATAGTGATCCTCCTGTCTCAGCTCCCTAGTGCTGGGATTACAGGCATGCATGCCCGGTTTCAGTGGCTGGCACAGCATGTGGTACCAGAGATCAAACCCCAGTCCTTGCACTTGCAAGGTAGGCCAGTAGAAGGCCAAAGTATCTCCCTGGCTCAGAGAAATATTGAATATGCAATGAAACTATAGTTTGGGTTGTACTGATCAACATTAACATTATGGTTACATTTAGCATGGGGCCAAGTGATAAGAATATGGATATTTGAGACAGTCTGTGAGTGTCCAAATCTAGTTTCTTCAGATTAAGGAAGTACAATCTGAGACAAATAAATAAAATCCTCTGACCCCAAATACCATCAACTAAAAAGTTCAGCTTTTTTAATTGAATAAATCTTAGTAAAATTTTTAAATGAATATAAATTGACTAGCCTATATCACATGCTCAATAAAAATAGACTGTAAAAATGAGCTAATAATATAATAATACCAAATGTATACATCAAATTTAGAAAGATACCTATTTCTTTATAAAAATTTAGAAGACAACAAAAATGTCTAACATTATGAAAACATTGGATTATTAGTCTTACTTTTACTTTTAAAATACCTGTGGCTTTATTGCAAATATATTGATTGTTCTAAAAAAAAACGTGGAAATAGTAAAAAGCACACCTTTGTTTCTACATTCTAATGCTAGTACCGGTTTTGAGAAGGGTCACATTTCTGATTCTGACAACTCAGAGTAGCAATGGAGTTGTAAAAGATGGTTGGAGTAGTTCAGAGTTGAGCCTTTCAGAGCTTTCCACGATAGCAGACAGCTGGCTGTGACATGCATGCTAGACCTAGACACTTTCTCCCCAAGCCATTAGAAATTTGAAATCCTGTATTTAAATATTAAACTTATATATTCTGATAAATCTCTCACACCTCATCCTACACCCATATAAAAATTACATAGATTATATTTACAGCAGGTTACACCTTACAACAACAACCACCATATACTAGCTTATACAAAGTGTTGAAGAATACAGGGATATATGTAAATGAATATGTCTTTGAGACATGCAGATTCTGGTAGGCGGGCATGGAAGTGTGGCCCTAGTGGTCATCATAGAGTATGATAGTTTCCATGACAATGTGTGTGGGTTGGAAGACTCACTATTAAAATATTTGTACCACAAATTGAGGTACAAGTTTAATGTAATCCCTATCAAAATAGTAATGGAAATTTTGTATGAATATAAAATAATTCCAAAATTTATATGAAACCATAGAGGAATCTGAAAAGCTATAACAACATTGGTAGTGAAGAATAAACCTAAACAAATTGTATTTCCTGATTTCAAAACACATTTTGAGGTTATAGTAATGTATGGAATAATGAGAAACACAGAGACCAATAGAATAGAAATTCACAAAATAAATACGTGTATGTATAGTCAAATATCTTTAATAAGAGTACTATGACAATAAAATAGAGAAAAATTAACAAATGATACTGGGAAAATCTGAAGTCCACGTAAAAAATAAAATGAGACCTTTATGACAAAACTTTCACAGAAATTTGTACAAAATGGAGAGATGATTTAAATGCACCACCTAGAGCCATAAAACTGGAAGAAAATATAAGAAAAACATTTGACATTGATCTTGCAACTATTTTGAGAATATAACAGCAACACTATAAGCAATAGGAGAAAAAACAGGTAAATAGAAAGGCATCAACCTACAAAGCTTCAGCACCATAAAGAATACAATCAGCAGAGTAAAAGCCCACCCACACAGTGAGAACAAACATTAGCTAATAATACACCCATTAAGTGTTATAGGCAAAATGCATAAGACTATTTTATAACATAACACCAAAATAAGTAATGTAAAGGAAAATAAGCAAAAGACATACATAGACATTTATCCAAAGATATACATGTAACGGACATGGAAAGACAGTCACCATCTCTAATGGCCAGGAAAATTTTATTCAAAACCTTGATGAAGGATCGCCTAGAAAGCTCAGCAGACTAAGTGCCTGCGTAGGCAAGCACAGGGAAGAGGGTTTGATTCCTAGAACCACATGCCACTCTAGCCGCAGCCCTGGGTGTGCTGAGAAGGCCACCAAGTCCAGGAGTGGTGGCACATGCCTATAATGCCAGCGCTGGGGAGCTTGAAAACAGGAGGATCCCTATGAGTCCAAGCTGTATAGTGAGACCCTGTACCAAGTACATAAAAAAACACTTCGATAACACTTTATATCTGATAGGATGGCCATTACCAAAAATAAATAAAATAAGGTAGATAATGACAAGAATTCAGAGAAATAAAAAATGAATGAAATATAAGATCAAATACGAATGAATAGAAATGTAAAAATGGTGCAGCTGCTATTGAAAACAATACATAGTTTTCTTTAAAAAATTAGAGGTAGAAAAAGTTTATGGACTGAGAATCCCAGTTCAAACTCTTGGGAAATGGAATGACCAAGGCCAGGGCTAGAGAGACAGATTAATGGGGAATTGTTGTTCAATGGATAGAGTTTCACTTTTAGATGAATACGCTCCATAAAACTGCTGTTCAACATTGTTAAAGGTTAACAATATAGCACATATACTTAAAAATTTGTTAAGAGAATAGATCTTACATTATGTGATTTTTAAGCTAACAAACAAAACCTGTGGGGCCAGGGATATGGCTCAGGAGAATAAGCGCTTCCCTGGCAAGCGCAAGGCCCTGAGTTCAATCCCCAGTTACACACACACACACACACACACACACACGTTAAAATCTAGAATCTGTTAAAGATTATGATGACTGTTTTATAATCTTTTTTTTAATTTTTGCTTTAGTGTAAACCAAGGACTTTCAGTTGAACTAAGCTTGGATTCCTTTAATATACATTATACAGATTTGTTAAACATTTATGAAGGTGTGGGACCAAGCAAGATTTTAAGAGGTAAGTGAAACAAATATGTAACCCATCATCAAAATGGAAAGACATGGGAAGCTTTTTAGAGCATGTTTTTCCTTTGATTTAAGTTTAATAAGAACTTGGAATATACTCACAACAGGGAGTGTGTTAATTGTGTATTGCGAACAAGTACTGTTAAAAATAAATTAACAGAAAAAGAAAAGAAGAAAAGAAAAAAGAAATATGGGGCCAGCCAAATAGCTCAGCAGATTAAAGTGCCTGCAAGCAGGAGCAAGGGCCTGGGGTTTAATCTCTGAGCCTGCCATATCAGCCCGGCCCCCAAGGCTAGCTAAAACAGGAATTGAGACTGGGCATGGTGGTGAGACCCTGTAATCCCAGCTCTTAGGAGACTGTAAGCAGGCAGATCTCCATGAGTTGAGTGTAGTACTGAGACCCTGAATACCCTGTAGACCCTTCCCTAAAATGTAAAAAAAAAAAAAAAAAGAAATAAAGAAAGAAGAAAAAAGAAAAGAAAATCAAAACTTTTTATAAAGGTTATAGTCAATTAATTATAAAAATAATTTATACCAAAATGATTATTTCACAATAAAACAACTGATATTTCACATATTCTTCTTATAAGGCATGCTTGACAAGTCATGTGAGTGTATAATAATATATTTCTTTACTATGCATTGTTTAAATGTTATTCCACGTAAGACAAAAACCAAACATGCCTTAAATATTGTTCTGTTTTACTCTGACATTACAGAGACTATAAACATTTATAATTTCTATTCTTATCTTCATTTTGCACTCTGCTCCTTTGTCTCTTGAAGGATTAAAACAAAGTGATTAAAATTAAAAATAAAAACATAGGAAGTGGAGTCATTAAATGGTTGGGGCAGATCAGATCGCTACCACAGAACACTGAGTGGTTGATACTGTGGGCGCTCAAGCCGAGAAGAAGCAGGGCACTAGTAGAGCATGTCTTCCAGTCTCACTTTGCTCCATTAGGCCCAAAATGCTATAATAAATACAATGGATCTTCCTGAAATGTCACTTTATCCTACAACATAAAGAAGCATAGTGTGGATTTGAAGTCAGATAATATATAATATATCCAAATATTTTTCAAGGTAAAGCATTTTTAATAAACTTCATTGGGCTGCTGCTGTGTACACTTGGAATATTCATTCATTCCTTCCAGAAACTTCCAAAGATTACCTAATCATAAAGCCCATCTAACATAAGAATTATTTTCTCTGTACCCCCATAGTGTTTTTACTGTACTTATTAATTACACATTTAATTTTTATAACTCATCAGTCTGAATTTTTCTGGCAGGGAATGTGTTTATTTCTTATCAATAACATTAGCATACATAGTAATTCATAGTCAGCATTCTACAGCTTTTCTAGAGGTTGTGTGTGTTTTTCAAGGAGGTTAATGGACCTCAAACCATAAGCTCTAAACCTTCTGAACCACTACAATAACATTAGAAAACATAGGGGTCTAGCTCATTATAACTCTTTTTTTTGCAACACACCATGACACATTTTAGTAGGTTGAATTTTCAACCATCTTGAAGTCATATATAATTTCTTTTGAGATCAAAAAATCATTTTATGTTATTCAGGTTCTTTTACAAATGTTACATAATCACATTTTATGGCAGATAATTAAGGGGAATTGTCATCAAAATTCAAATTGTATATCAATACCTCAAGTGAATTCATACTTTTTATTTCTCAGCCTGAAATGTCTGCTTATTTGAACAACTATTTCATAATTACCCTTATTGTGAATATTTTTTGGTTCTAAATTAGATACTTAGAAGTTGTTTGAAAACTCTCAATTCAGAAGAATATTATCAGAGGTCACTCACTATTTAAATGGTGGAACTTAACAAAAAAGGGGATACTGATGAATGTTCATTTCGTATCTGTATATTCAAAGTGGCTAGGATAGATATACAGTTACATTCTCTTAATGAATAGAGGGATTTG